>BGPR01000520.1:247067-308269 GCA_013235015.1 Araneus ventricosus
GCCCGTCACAGATTCGTAGATTTTACTCAATCCGCTTTTGATCCAAAAGATCAGTTGAGAGGTCCAAAATTTGTTTGAAGATGTGTCATCCTTCCATCGCTCGAGGCAACTATGGATGTGAAACCCAAGGAATTGTATTCAGAAGGCGATAGTCTCAGATCTCACGAAAACTTCGCCAATTTCAATCATTACACGAAGCCAGGAATTGTTAGAAACATGTCACCACCTCGGGACAGCGATCGGGGCCTCGCTTTCTTTACGAGCGCATTTCATCTTTCAAGCTCATCTTTCCCAACCGGCGAGATGGATACAGTCCCCACTGGAACACATTCGGGATCGTTCGCTGCTTCTTCTCTATGACATCACACAGTATATTTTAATACGTACTTCAATACTCCAAAAAAGGCCGAATCTCTCTATTTTTTCCACAATAGGCGCTTATGATCATCCTTGCAGATAATCGTTTCGGGAACATAACCGAATTCAAAGTTCATTAATCGGGACTGTTCTATCCCTCCAAAATATTTAGAATCCATTAACTTCCGCGCACCTGCAAGTAAAAAATTTCCTTCTGGAGAACTACACGTTTTTTTTACTTTTCTCTCTGTCCATCCTTCGTCACCCCCACCGCCCTCCCAACGCCAAATGTATGCACAGACAAAACCCGAAGAAAATGGCGAAAAATTTAACTCTGAAGAGAACAGATACACATTAGCAAAGCTTACAGAACACATGTGGCGCCAAAGGGGGACCGAGGGGCCAGGGCCCTCCGTCTGGGATGCTGTGCCCCCCATCGGGGAAAATATTTGTATGGGGTATTGAACTGTAGTTGATAAATAATAATCTGGCGAAAATTTGAGACCAATTTCATCACTCGTCCCCCGGTACAGCAGGTCGTGCCCCCTGTCGGGCAAATCCCCCCCCCCGTCGGGCAAACTCTTGCTCCATTCTTGTGATAGAATTAAGCATAATTATATTGATTTCCTTTTTTTAAGAACACCTTATAATATTTATTCCAAGATATGTTGTCAACACATCACTGGTCACTCTGAGTAAAATGTAAATATATCCCCCTCCATTTCTCCCTCCACCCCGAGTTTGATGAAATTGACTCCACTTAGTGCATGCGCAAAAGCGCGGAGGTTTCGGAATCCGAGAATCATCTATAGCAGTATTTGACTATTTTACTCTGGAAAGGGGTGACAGGCAACGATTAAGGTGAGCGCATTTCCGGAGGTCTTTTTAGGTCACGCTAGTTAAAATGTAGGGGGAGTTAGGGTAGATTGATACGCGGTAACATTGACACAGTTCAGACATTTTGATAATTGGAATGACTCAAAATATTCACCTCCCCTCATATATATGCCCCTGTGACCCTTAGCACGCTGTATATTTTTCGGCCATGTTAAGTCAAAAGTTAATTTAAAAATGAATCAAACCGCTAATCTTCTAGTCGAGGTAAATTTTACTCAAAGTATGTGTTGTGTTATTTCTTTAACTATTTACCTTTTCCTGCCAGGGAATCTGCTCCAAAGATAGAAAAAAAAACATTTATTTTTCTGAAACTGTATTACGTTTTGAGGTTTTTTAGAGTTGATTTTGCGTGAAAACTTGTTTTAAATAAAGAAGTCTCTTGGGGCAGATTGATACAGTTGACTCCGGGGCACATTCATACGCATCTTCTGTGTGTATCAATGTGTCTTAACAGCAACTACTTTGCAAAATCGTCTTCAGAAATGGAAAAAAACATAAAAAGGAACTATCTAAGTTGAAAAACTCAATTAAGTATTTGTTTAAATAATGAAAACGGTTTGAATTTCATTGAAACAATTAAAAGTATTGTTGTAAATTAAGTTTAAAATATTTTTTAGTTTATAAAAATTGGAGAAAAAAATGAACAGAAACTTAATTAATATAATCGAGAAGATAATTTTTTGCATTTCCAGATGGTGTGAAAATTATTTTTGTGCTATATTATATTCGTAAGTCATCAAGGAAGAAAGTGAAAATTTCCCTTAATTTTTAATTAATTAAAAGGTTCAAAAAGGGCTTCGAGGTACACATTCCCTCCCTCCAAAGTATTTTTAAACCCGCACACACACATTCTCCTTTATTATTTGTAGAGATGAACTATTTTCTAACTGAGGCAGTATTGTTGCTTTTTTCCAGTCTCATTAAAAATGTAAAATCACGATTAAAATAAAAGTTTGTTACTTTGTTAAACTTTTAAACATTGATTTTGAATCCAAAGTTTGTTGATAAATCAAATTTTGTTTTGATCTTACACCTATTAATCATCATTATTTTCAATATTTCCGTGTGTATCAATGTATGCCTGGTATGGGGCAGATTGATACAAATCCATTTTTAGGGAAAAAAATGTAATAAGTATTTAATTATGTCATTAATGACCAAAATTCGACTGAAATCCTATATTAGATTAACAAATGTATAAATATAGTGTATTAGTTCTAATTATTTCCGTTGGTAAAATCATTTTTTATCTTTCCAGAAAAAGTGTATCAATGTCCCCGCAATTCCCCTAAATATCCGTTTCCATTTTTCAATTCACCCCTATTTTTATGAAATCAACTACTCCTGGCGCATGCGCAAAAGCACGGAGGGATTCGGAATTTGAGAATTTCTATATTCGCATTATTTTCCCGCACATTCTTGCTTTTTCGCATCGAATTCTTTTCTTTGATTTTTGTAATTGATCATTGCACTTTAATAATCGTCTGAAAAAAATCACTTCCTGCTTGCTTTGCATTATTTAAATTTCGTTTCTGTTTCTCTTTCTGTTTAAACAATTATTTAGATAATTCATTATTCCTGAAAAAAATAAATATCACACATCGGAATACAATTTTAATCTATCTTCAAGCGTAAGCCAGAAATTGAACAATATGAACAAACATGAAATTCTCCACATTTAAAACTGTTAAATTACAGAAAATTTGATATCTAAAATTGAATGTACAAACTTTAGTTTCATCAGAATTCAAATTCGCTGTCTTTGTATTTCAACTCCTGAACAATAATGTTTGCAGAACTGCTTATTTCAAAGTTACAGTGCCGCCACAGAACCAAAATTATACAATATAATTGAGAATTTTCACGACCAATTACCAATTAAGTGTCTTCTTTCAGAGTTACAAACTAAGCGACGGGAATATGCCGGATATCATTTAAACATCATTATACTCTGAAAGCTAAAACAGCAGAAGCATAAAAGGGCCAGTTTCCCGTAATTCTTTCGGCAGCTCGTCATTTTTAACATGATAAATTCCTCCGGATGCGCTTGCGAATGCCTTTTTATTCTCACTTTTCCAGACTGCTAAAACCATCTTTCTCCTTTCGATCAATGGGGCTTCACGGCTCATTTATCTCGAATTAATTATTTCTCTCCAGAACTTTTGCGAGTTTGACGCTGACCAAAATTCTGTTCTTTTTAAATGTAAATGAGATGCATTCCAAACGTAGAAAGTTTAAATGAGGGCTAGCGGTGGCGTGGTATTTAACATGTTTGGAACAGAAAAAAGTAAAATATGAATTTCCAATCTAAGTTAAAGAGCTGACAGAGAGTAAAATCAAATTTCCTTCATATAACTGAGATTTCTTGCAGTTATACAAATTAAGAGTCTTCTTTCAAAGCTACGAACTAAGTGATGGGAATGTGTAGGATATAGATTAACCGTCATTATACTGTGAGAGCTAGTGAACTATTGTATACTGTGAAGTATACAATGGCCTTCTTTCCCGGAAACTCGTCAGTTTTAATATGATTAATTCTTCCAAGTGCGGTTGCTTCCGCCTTTTTATTTGAACTCTTCTCGACAACTAAAACCATCTTTCGATCAATGGGGTTTCACGGCTCATTTATCACTCGTTAATTATTCCTTTCGGAACTTTGAAAAGTTTCTGCGTTTAACATTGAAGAAGATGCGCCATTCTTTTTATATAAATATGGCGAATTCCAAGAGTGGGAAACTTTAATTAAGGTCAGATGCAGCATTTAATAATAAATGCTTGCAGCAGAACAGAAAAGTAAGGTTAAATATTAATTTGAAATGAGATGCTTATAGAGTTAGGATATGGATTGGAATGATATCTTATGATAAAAAAGGATTTTTTTACTACGCTACACCGAGACGAAGTTAAAATAATGAGAGGTAAAATAATTTAAAAGGAATTATAAATAAAGCTTTCAAAAGATTGATATCATGTTGATTAAATGCAGTTTAGAAAATCAAAGCAACAAATACGCACTTAAAGAAATAACGGTGAAACAGATAGAATTAAAAATATTTCTAAAACATAATTGATTAGTATCATCTTTGACCTGTGAATGTCGTTAAGATTTTACTCAACCAGTGAAATCGTGTGAAACTTTTTCACATTCAACCTTTCACTCCCTCCAAAAACATAAATGCTGGGTTGTTGAAATCTTTTACTGGGTTGTTGAAATTTAATGATTCTTCATTGAGTATCACTGTGAATGAAACATACACCCATGAGTTTCATCATGAGCAATAATATTTATAATTACAGCATTTTGTTTACTACTGAAATATGGTGAGCAAACAGTTGCTTACAACGTGTTTTAATTTTTCTTTAAACTTAAATCATAAGCAAACAATGAGTTTTAAATTAAACTGATTGTGGTGCCAGATGTCGATAGGATATATTTTGATATCTTATTCATGGCTGTAGACTCAGTATTAGTCGAGAAGACAATAGAAATAATATATAGAATACTAGAAGATTTGTGCCCGTCTGAAACGAGCTTTAAGCCATCCATATCCATATCTCAGAACTGATTTACTCACGGAAGATGTAATACAAAATTAAGAAATAAATGAAAAACAGGATTGATGAATCACTTGACTTTATCTTTCGTTTTGTTAATAACTTTACTTTTAACGATGACTTCCGTTTTATACGAGTAAAAATAATGCAAAATCCAGTAAGGGAAAAAATTGCATTACCAAATCTCTACTAATAACAAAGGAGAATATATGTCGGCACTCTAAGGGCAAACCTCTGGACCTAGAGCTACGAAATTTGGCGCAAATAAACTTTGGAGGATGGGAATGTGCCTCTCGCAGACCTTTTTTCGAAATTTTAATTCATAAAAAAATTAGGCGAAATTTTGGCGTTTTTCTCAATAACTTCCGAAAATATTAAGCACAAAAATCATTTTTAGTTTTTTTGTACTTTCAGATGGAGATCTGAAAGTAAAATAAAGAAATTACCTTCTCAATGATATCAATTAAGTTGCTCTACAATTTTTTTCTCTAATTTTAAGAAAAATATATATTTTTTGGCATAATTTACAACAAAGCTTTTCATTGTTACAACGCAATTCAAACCATTTCCATCGTTTAAACAAATATTTAAATACGTGTTTCTCTTTCATTGTTGAAAGTTGAGGTAATATTCTTATACAATTATCCGATTTGCTCGCTCAATAATGACGCAGACAAAAGAGGCGGGGCTATTTTAAGCTCCGCCCAGAATCACCAACATCTCAGGGCTGTTCTATTATAGATTCGAAAATAGATGGGTCCCTGTATGTCATCTTGGTAAACAGAAGCTATATCCTCTGGTATCAGATAATATGATGGAAGTGTATAATGGAAATATTTTACAATACAAGATTAGGAAGATTTGAGTATTATAAATTCTATTTCAAGAGGAAAGCACAGCTCTAGAAAATCCTTTTGATGTGAGATAGCTAATTTTTGATTCGTTTAAATATCTTTAGCTTTTTACCCCACCAACGTAATTTTTAAATTTTATATTGTCTGTATTTTAAATGTCCAACAAAATTTTACTTAGAAATATGCATGTTTTGCCTGAAATATGACTTAATAATGTTATGGTCAGAATTTTTTTTAATTTCAGAAGTATTTAAGAATATAAGGAAGTCTTACAGGAACTAAAATAATATATTTAACAAATTTATTTAAAAATATATGATTTTTTGTACAGTATTATAAAGTCTCTTCACATGATCACTTTTCTTGCCTTTTTATCTGCAAAAGCTTTCAAAATATTCTCAATATCAATGTTCTGCAGAAGGTCCCGTTCAATTGATATGGTTGCCAAACCAACTAGTCACTCCTGCGACGTGCTAGATCGCAGATATGTTTTAATCAGTTTCAGTTTCGGAAAACTTCTCTCGCCAGTAGCAACAGTTGGTGGTTAAGTCAGAAAAATCCACTGCGTTAATTTTATAAAATACGCATAATTCTTTAGTGGTTTTCTGCTATTTTTAATAAGATACAGGCTTACTGCTTAGAAAAAGTGTCAGCCATTTACGCTTAGGAGGGCAGTATAGGCAGTTTTTGCGTCTCCCATCCCAACTTCCAAAACTAGATAACTTTATTGATTTAAATTTAATATCTAAATAAGCAGTTTTTGAGCAGCAAACAATATGACAAACTGAAATAAAACATTTCTTTGCGGTAATCTTCAAAGAAAATGTTTTAAATCTCGAGTATAAAAAAATTGAAATTTAAAAGTAATTTTAAATAAAATGGTTAAAAAAATTACAAAACTTTTTAATACAACTTAAATATTCTAATACAAAGTATTCCAGGACCGCTGAAATGTGACCCATTGATATCCTAATAAATTCGAAAGCATTACAAATAGTCCAAAAATGATGTTCTGAATTTAAAGGACACTAGATTTTAAGTTCAGTAAGTTCTAGAACACACTTCTTGTAAATAAAATGGAGTCCCTGAAAATAATTTTGAAAAAATAATAATGTCGGGACCCTAAAGTTGTAGGGTCCATAGACAGCTGCCTACATTGCCTATTTGATAATCCGGCCCTGAACATATATCTTGCTTATCGATGTGAAACTTTGATTTATTACTTTTTTTCAGCCGTGTTACAATTTTTTAAAATCACAAACGTATCAAGAAACAAAAAATTAAAATTTCTGCGAAATAATTTGTAGTTTTGAGTTTTCTTCTAACGTTTGGCACTTTCTAATGATTGGAAGAAATGTAATGGGAACTTTATACGTGTAAATTTAATTTTTCAGAAAACAACTTGAATATTATTATTTCAAGAGTAATGCTTATGTTAAAATCCAACAAACCTTATTACTCTCAGTACTATTGTCTGTATTTTCGGTTTTCAAACTAGTTTTGGCGTCTTGTTTATTGCTAGATTCTTCACAGTCACTTAAGAGGTTTTCAGATGTTCTACTGCTTCTGGTTCAAGTAATTGTAACTTTGCATGCTCTCGCACTTGGTCCTGGTAAACGAGTTAACTTGTTAAATAGTGCTTATCCAGCTTACCAAAATCATATGAATTAAGTTCTTTTGAAGAATCATACAGAAGGCGCACAAAAATGTTCCAACAAAACCAACACAACTTTTGATATAACTTAAGCCATTGCGCACTTTTTAAGATTTCTGCTCAGTAATATGTAAATATAATTTTTAAAAAGTAACTAAAATTTCATATATGGGATTTTAATATTTAGAATTTTTGTACAATTAACAATATTAATATTGTCAGTATCGAAAAAATACATATTTAATTCTGAAAATTTTAAAATATCATACCAGAATCATTATAACAAAATTACCTGTGGTGTTGAATTCACAGGGACTTTTTGTTCTTGGTTCGAACAATAAGTTATATTGACGTTCTTGTAGTTTTCTGAAGTTAAAGATCTGCCTTCAACTGTTGTTGACAGACCTTCTCTGGATTCAATATTTTCTATTTTGATGATTTTTTTTTTCAAAACAGACGCCTGCTATCCGTGCCTTTCTTTTCTTATAAAACGTATTTGATTGTTTCTTTTTTTCAGACATTTTAGCGAAATACACAACACTTATAGATATAACGTTATTCGGAATAAAAATAAAGCGTGTCAACAGTTTTTCTTTCAACACAGTGTGCCAAAACGTTTCGTCAAAATAAGAATCCGATGAGAAATGGTGTATACCAGGGGAAAAGTTACATTTTTATACGGTTTAATGTTTTTTCGACCCACTATGCCATAAAACTGAAATATAATAGTCGGTTAGGGAGAACGAGCCTCTCGGACCAAAGAAAAAACCACGAAATGAAGGAGAGTGTGGGAGGCAGTCATTCTAGGGAAATTAGAGCAGGGAAGGCCCGTTTTGAAAGCGGGTTGAGGGGGGGGCACAGTCGGCAGGACGGCACCTATGGTCAACCCGATCCCCTAGGATCGGGTTGGCCGTGGGTACAGTCGGACCTGTGAATGACCCACCAAATTTTATGGCCTGATGTTCGTTGAACAGATTTTGAGACTTCTCCAGGGTCTAGGGTCTTGAGCCGAGAGCCTTTACGAAAAACTGAAGAGGGGGCGCCAAAATGAAAAGAAAATTTTTGCCGATTTCGTCGGAGCTCTCATGTCAATCAAACCATTTTTTCTCCCTTTTACGTTCCAGATTTGGCGCCACGAGCAGTTGCCAGGTTTGCCCGGGCCGCCTCTGTGAACCGCGGTCAGATGACGAGGACGACACCTGAGCTGTCACCCCCTTCCCAAATTTCTGTACCGCGCCAGATATAACTTTAATCAAAATACTCGGTGCATGGCTGGTAATAGAGTTTTTACGTTTTTAAACTTTTAATTGGTTAGTTGTGTGGGAGAGAATAGATTAGCTTTTTTTTAGAAAATAATCAATAAAAAATTATTTACTAATTCATTTCATGTATAGAGTTTATTTGTGTGTTGTTCGGTTTTTGGTTCCATATTGCTTCGCCTGTATCTGTTTTGAATGTGTTTTTAAGGTTGGCGTTTTTATTTATATTTACGCTACATCTCACATATTGTGATTTGTAGGTGAAATGTCGTTAATAATTAAAATTAAGAATGTATTGTGGTGTTCGTTTCTCCCCGGTCATGGGTAATGTCTATTAGAATATAATTTTCATTTCATGTGTTATTATTATTGTCCCCTTGGCCGGGTGAGCTCTTGTAATAAGAAACCTAAATGTATTCCTATTTATTTAATTTTCACCCATGTACAGGGTGTAGTGTGAAATTTGAAAAAAAAAAAAAAATCCGTGTGGGGCTTGCATCCTCCTGCTGCTGCTGCTCGTGGTTGGTTCTCTCCCCCTCCGGCTCTTTAATGCCTTAAACCCAGTAGGGTAGGCTGGGACGGGGTGGGTTTTGTAGCACCACGCCAGCGGGAGGACATTTAACTCTCTACGCATGATTTAACTTGGGCGGATATTCAATGGTTTCGGGTTTTTAACTTGGAAACCTCAGACCCCAATGCCGAGCACTTACGACTGTGCAACCGCGACCCTAACCACACCAACGCAGACCCTTGAAAGGAAGAGAACGAACTTTTGAATTTCTGTTTGAAATCTTCCTTTTTTAAATATTGTTTCAGATTTCTCCCACCTGTCATCTACAGGTAAAAATCCTTTTTTAAGTAATCATCAAGCAATACATTAAAGTAGGCATTACGCTAATTTAATAAAAATACATATCATGATGATAGCAACTGAATAAAAAAAGGAAATGGAAATTAAAGCTTTTTTTAATTAAAGCTTTTTGGCACTCGAGAGCAAACAAGTGGTAAGAGAATAATGGCTAACCAAAAATTAGCTAGTCATTATTTTTGGAAACTAAAAATATATTTCGTAAGGCAGAAAAAAATTCAAACTTTGTGTTTCGTTTGAAACAAATAATACTTGTTATTTCTGGCATTAAAATCATTACTATTTTTCTCTATGATTGTTAAAGTATTTTATTAAAAAACAACCCAAGATGCTATAAAAAAAGACAAAAAGATATTCTTTTTAGCTCTTGATTCTCAAAATCCTCAATTTCGTTCACCGCAGAAGAAAAACCATCATCTTTATATCCAGCCCTTAAGGTCAATCCCATTCTTTCATCAAAAATCGTCCGATTCCCGCTGTAAGACAAATTTTCCAATTTAGTTGCATCCACTGCCACAATGAGATATCTAACAGGACCCGATTTCTAAATCAACCACCCCCGCCAGACATCACGTGACCCCCATCAGAACCTTCAAACGGCGTGGGCGCATGCGCACTAGCATTCCTGGAGGAAATCCGAGCTGCCTCTGTGATCCACCGACATACGATCTTCTCCTCAGTGCTCAGTCAGTTGCCTCCACGGTCGTGCCGATTCCAGGCGCACCCCCACTTTGCAGACGATTTTCAAAGGAACTCTTTCTTTCCGTCAAGGAACGAACGACGCCTGCCCAATTCCGGCAGACGATCCGTCAATTTAGTTTGTTCTTTTTCGGATTATTTATTTCTCTTTGATTTTTCTTCTGTTTTTTTCATGCGTTCTCTTCTGATATGACTTTGAAACTCAGTTGTGATTCTTTTGCTTCGGAGAATAAGGATGTGTCACAGATGAACTCGTGTCGTTTGGTGTTTTCTTGTCCAAGAAGAGTTTGACAAATGATTGTGGCAATGAGAAAAGTGCGCGCAAAAGTGCGAATCCCGTGAACTTCGCTTTTTGAACGATGGAATAGTTCTCTAATGTGAATAAGTGGACTGAACTCGTTCATAGGTGATTCATTATTGCAACTCGTAACTGATATTGAATATTTAACGCGTCCGCAAGAGATGGTGGCTGTGACTTTTATTTCGAATTTGGATTAGAACGGAGAAGCTAACTTTTTCACTGCTTTTGCGAAACAAATATGAATTAACAACCAACTGTTACAATTACAATCTTTTCACCAGTCAGAGATTTTCATATTTTTTCTTCGTCATTTCGATATTGCTGCGCATGTATGCAGGACACTGAAATTTGAATAACCACTATTAATTATTGCATTTGTAAATAAAAAGTGGCACAAAGCTTAGATTTACTGAATTTATAAATCTTATATTCTAAAATATACTCAGAAAATTATTTCTTCTCCTGGTTCAATACAATGTTATTTGAAATCTAGAAACAAAATATTCCATCTTTAATGGCGTGTTATGAGAGTGCTAATTAATTTGCTTATTTGGTATGAAATAATATTCATGAAAAATCCATCAAGTGTTCGAAGTATTAAGCCATACTGGAATTCTGAAGTGTTCCAAGAACTTTTAAGATTTCTCGAAGAATAAACTGAGCCTCTTAATTTAAAGAGTTTCATTTATTGCTGAAATATCCTGAAGCTAATACTATGTGAATGGATTAACCTAAAATATACGAATGTGCTTTTTTCTAAATTCCAACTGACGTTACCTTATTTAATTATGGAATAGATTCAAAAGCACCTGCAGAAAAGGAAACTGTTTGCTGGATTACGATGAGAACTAAATTAGATGCACTGATAAATATTATACTTTTTTAAATGTTGATAAATTTCATCGACTTGTTCCTACTTATCGTGTGCAAGAAAATAAACAAGATGCCAATCTTTGAAGAGAAAATCAAGTGCTAACTTCTGCGTGTGTCTATTGATCCAACAGTGCCTGCAATGTAAGATAAAAAGGTGAGTTTTATTAATATGATATTATTCACAACTTACATAAAATATTCGATAAATAACCATTTTATAGTGATTCTTTCAATGTCAATAATTAATACCTCATTTTCATATTTATTTTCCAATACTGGGGTGTGTGAAAATTTTAGATGCACCTTCTTTTTTATTGTTTATCACCTACAAGCATAAACTGTTCGAAAAAAATATGAATTTAAAAAACTGCTTTTGATGATGAATAAACATTTTAACCCTCTGAGTGCGCACTCCGCGATTTCCATGGGTTGGAAGAAAGTCTAATTTCTGCTGCATCCTGCGAATTTGTCAGGTTAATGTGTTTACTTAGTACTTTTATAGCGTTGGATCATATTTTATCAATAAAGCTTTGCTTATAAATACAACTCGCTTCTCTCAACGGTATTTGAACACGTTTGCAAACGTTGTATCCAAATAGTGATTTTTAAAATGTCCGCAGTCAGAGGGGTTGATGTAATTAATTCACGCTGACGTGATGCTCGTCAAATACAAGTCGTCAATTTAATACTGGAATCCATTGCGCCTCGTGCGGGAGGATAAGTTCGTTTCGTCACTCAGCAATTTAAGACAGCGTGCAATTTGATGCACAACTACGTTTGTCATATGAACGTGAATTCTCGAGTAAATTTCTTTTTATTTATTAAAATAAGTACGCTATTTTCTTATTTTTTTTACATATGCGGTCGTGACGAAATATTTGGTAATGAAAAAGTCAAAATAATTTGCAAATATTATGGAATTCAAGATCATACAGAGATATCCCCCCCCCAAAAAAAAAATAAAGAAAGAAAGAAAGAAAAATATCCCAGAGTTGAATCAAATATAACTAAAAACAAAAAACAAAACAAGGAATCCATTCTAGTCAACTTTTTCATTTTTTCATAAGAACAAAAAATAATAACACAATAAAATTCAAAGAACAAAAATATACTAAGAACAAAAAATAATAAGAACGCAATAAAATTTAAAGAACAAAAATATACTAGGACAAAAAATAACAAGAACACAAAATTTAAAGATGTTCTAGTTTAAAGTGTAATTTTGTTTGTTTTTAAATTCGTTTTATTTTTCTAGTTGATTTTTGCATGCTTGCAAATATTATCGTTGTTTCAAAAAAGGAGTCCTGGAAAGTAAAAGATGTAAGAAATCCGAATCTAATATATTCACTTTTTTTCTCATTCACAAAATGGCATATTTATTGCTCGTTTGAATTTGCAAACAATATGTTTTCCCCATTTGATTAAAATATACTATACTATAACACGTTGAAACATAACAGGGTTTCGTACAACTAGCAAGTTGTTTTATTTCAAAAGTATTTGGACAAATGTTCGAGCGTTCCATAAAAATAGCTATGAAAAACATCCCGATATTGGAGATTTTAAGATAGATGTCAATCCCAAAAGCATAATCGCTTGCATTCAAATTTCAGCTCTTTCATATGCAAAACACGAAGGATTTAACTTTTTTTTTCAGTCCACTTAGCTCTTTAATAATTCCAAACTCATGAATTTTTAAGACTAACTGCCGATAATATCATCTTGCGTGATTTTGCATATTCGAAAGCTTCTTTAAAATTCTCCATGTCATGCCAAGTATTTTTGTGATCGTAAATTTCGAACGGCAATCTCATTTTATGGGTTGTAATTTTTTACGAGCAGACAATTTCGTGTAGAACGTTCCGAGGGTGTGACAGAACGGCTGTTTTTCAATTCGGAAGCTTTTATTTTAACCATTTTTCCAATTGAAATCGTTTATTGGA
The DNA here is from genome assembly GCA_013235015.1 of Araneus ventricosus. Taxonomy (NCBI): domain Eukaryota; kingdom Metazoa; phylum Arthropoda; class Arachnida; order Araneae; family Araneidae; genus Araneus; species Araneus ventricosus. The sequence goes on from BGPR01000520.1 coordinate 260,328, forward strand.
GAGACGCATTTGAATTTTATGTTAGCTGTTGTCACAATTGTAAAAACTGAGATTTGCCTTGCAAAGCGTGAATAATGTTACAGAAATTCGACGATTTACCAAAGATCAATTCTCCTTTCAAGCACGATTTATTTTTGATATAATTTTCTGTTTATCTGAAAAATATTGATTCATATGATTTTCCTTTCGGACGAATTTTTTTTTATTTATTGAAAGTACTAATAGCAAACTGATGTTGTGATAAAAAATTAATTTTTTTTTCATTGCTTTTGTACTTTTAAAGTATTGATATTCCAAGGCTGCGCTTAATTCAGTCTGGTTAATTCATTAGAATGTTATTTAAAAATTACGAAATACTTCGAAAACTTGAACTCAATTTAACAAAAATTGGTTAGAATGCCTTTTACTGACATGAGTGTTTCTAAAATAATCAAACAAATAAAATCTGGTTCATTTGCATTGCTGTACAGTAATGAAATATTTGTAAATTACATTTAAAACTTTGAAAATAATTTGATCTCAAATTTTTTTAGACATATCTAAATGTTTTAGTACCACATATAATTTGAATACATTATAAAAACCTGTGTGTTTAACCTGTGATATTTCTTTCGATTCACTCTTAATAAATAATATTAAAAAAAAATGTTTCCATTTTTATTCTGTACCTAAATCTGTTTCTGTCTGTTAAATCATCAAGAATGATCTCATACATTTAACTAAACCGAATTTAAGGCACGAACTGTGATATCAAGTTATCACTTTTAAACCCTAGTCTATTAAGCTGGATACTTATATTATAAAGCCTTATAGTCTGCAAATTATCGACACGTTCCAATGGACCTTAACCATTTAAAAATGCAGTGTGAATTTTTCTTTAATTATCATTAACTACACTTATTATAAACGAAATTAAAAACGAATCAGCTTTAGTACGCCCCAAAAGACCGGTTTTCTTCAGACTTGAATTGGAATTCCAGAGAGTTCCAGATAGTGCAGTGACGTAGCGATAAGAGGGCGCCCCGGCAGCCATTATCAGGGGCGCCACAGAAGATAAACTTTGATGCGTTTAAATTTTGTTTTAAAGCCAAGTTTGCTGAGGTATGAATTATAATAATAATATCACTCCCCGAGCAGCTACTTGCACGTGCTGATTCACACGTGCCGCCACTGATGACGAGTGGGGACGAAAAGGGCATGCTATCCTCCGGGTGACACTTACCCTCACTGCGCCACTGAAACAGCATATTCAATGCTTAAGTTTTTTCCTTTCCTGTACCAACACATTTTTTCCCTCTAAGTACTGTTTGTTTTAGATGCTAAACTAAGAGAATTTCAGTTCTCCCGTGGAAGCAATTTCTCTGCCTACGCTTATCACCCTGTTGACGGCTTTCCTCTCTTGTCTTTTCGTGTCGCATCGCGAGTAATGGTTAGGTTCATAGCTATTGAAATAAGAGACGAGATTGGCCCACGATTGCTTGGGACGACCTTCAGTTCCAATGAGTTGTTAAACAAAAATAGTTTTTCTCAATTCGTCACTATAATTCCCTTTTCCGAAAGTAAAATAGAGATTTCACCAAGCGTTAACACAAATTTAAACGATAAGCAGCTTAGTGGAAAGGGAACTAAGATTTGGCAAATTAAAAAGAAATTTTAAATGTTGGAAATCAGACACAGCATACTGCAACTATACTAAACTAGAGATACCGTATTCGCGATTCCCTTGTTTTTCTATCAAGTCATTCCTTTAGGGGTACCTATCGAGCCTGACAGGAAAGCTGAAAAAAAGTTGATATAGATTTTGATATAAATGGAATTATATGCATCATTTTTCTACTTATAATCTTTTATGCGTAATTTTTAAAATCGTCTATTATTTTTCATCTGCTCTTTTTTAAATCATGCTTATTATTTCCAGGATTTTTTGTGTGTTTTTAATGTTCAGCAGCGCCTTTCTCCGTTCTGGTGATTATTTCATTTATTTAAGTGAGGTCTAAAACATGCCTAAAAGGAAAAGCTTGCGATGCGTCAGATTTGAAATAAGTTTGCAGGAAGATATTTTCTCAGATACTATTGTTTAAAAATTGGCAAAAGATACGAATCGATCGCATCTGGAATTTTCTTCTTATTCTAAGAACATTCGCAATTCATGAACCTTCTCTACTTCGTGTGAAAAGTTTTTTAGGAAATCTGTCTGCATCTGATCCATTTTATCCACGTTTTCGACAAAATTTGCCGTCGTTGACAAAAAAGTCAGCTCCGATAGCAAATTCTCCAGGAATCTCCTTACCGGCACATTTTAAAACTTACAACCTGTCTAACGTTCAAATTTTTGTTACGAATTGTAATATTTTGAATGCAAAAGGAAGCTCTCAAAATATAATCGCTAGTTTTGTAATATTTGAGTAGAACAACATAGAAAGTCAAGATTAAAATTGTTTGATTAAGTTTTTCTCATAAACTTAGAAAATGTGTGAAATATATTTTGAAATTTCAGGATATGTCGAATACGACAGTTTTCTGAGATTAAATAGGTTCGTGATATACATACATAAATAGGAACTCAGTCAGCTTAAGCATACGGAGAAGTTCATGATAGGATCAAACGTTTTCCATTTAATTGACAAAGAAATCGCACTTAAAAGAGTAATGCAGTGAAACCTGTCTCTCTTTGTCTGTCTTGTGTTCTCTCTTTGTTTCAAGGAAAACTGGCCGTTCAGAGGAGTTTCATGTTTGGAAGTACGAAATACGTATTTAAGCTACGAATGGAACGTACAGCGACTTGGGTTTTTTTCTGACAAAAAAAGTTTATTCAAAAACTTGAAAATAAGTTTTATAAAACTCTCCCCTCCATCTAAAATTCAACAATCTCTAAAATCCAAACTACGGTATAAATGACATCCAATTTTTTTTAAAAAACCCCATTTCACCATCGTGGCAAAATTTTTCCAGAGTTTTTCACTCAATTTCATTACATCCTCAACCTCCCAAAATTGTCTCTCCTTCTTAGTATCACCTTAATAGCTTAATCGATTTATTTTTAATCTTTGAAAATTAAAGACTTTCTAAAAATCTTCACACATTTTTCTTTCTAATATTATTCATTAATAAACTATTTTCATTTGCTACATGCATTAACTAACAGGTATAATTTATATTTTCATCAAGCCATATCTGTCAGATTTACGGGGCCTGGGACCCTCTCGTAAATTACGGAGACAAAACGCGCCAATTTGGCCTAAAATGCATGATGTACGGTGAAACGGTGCGCAGATGCTCTGCGCGGGATCGGCTAGTAATTTATATTTGATAAGAACAAGGAATCATTCACAAGAGCTTATTGTTAAAAATTAAATGAGCACAAGGATCATAAAAAAAGAAAATAATTTTAATCTATCCGTTTTATTCGCTCCTTGTTAAGAGAATAATTTTGCATTTCATAAAAGATATCACCTGCATCGTAAAATTAAAATATATTGTTAATTTCTATTTTAAATTAATTTAGTTTTATAATTTAATGCACATGCATACTAAAAATTATCCTTTACTAAAAAATATATCATAATTTTTATATGGTAGTTTTAAAAATATTTTCTCGTTGGTCTACTGAACTTATTCGTTGTTTCAACAAACAAAAAAAGAATAAAGGAAGAAAGGAAGGAAAGAAATATTGTCTTCGTGTTATAACAATTTTGTTTTTAATTTCTATCTTAAATTTGTTTAGTTTTGTAGTAAAATTTATTGTGTTAATTAAAAAAATATTCTCTGCTACAAAATATGCTACGCTCTTTATGTTTGTAAAAAAAAGAGATATTTATATTTATATGAAAAGAAAATGTTCTTCGTTATTTATAACAGGAGATGAATGCAGTAAAAATTACTCGATTTGAAATTTATTCAGAATTACTATCTGCATTCTCCCCTTAATTGTCCATCGTAGGTACCGTCTTGATTTATGGAATGATACATTGTTACTCATTTGATTACTATAAGATTAATCTTGAAAGCATATAATGATCTTCGGAAGAAATTTCACAAAGAAAGAGCTACAGTTTTTCTTAAAAGATTAATGATCATAAATTGTTTTTCTTTAATAAAGTTCAATGTTGAAGAAACGCTATCTTCAAATTAAAAGCCTTCATTAAGGCGAAAGAAAATTTCCTTCAACATTTTCCTACTAGATAATTAGGAAGCGTATTAATGATTAGAGCAGTAAGTACTGTTTTGTTAAACATGGATATGTAAATAGTTTTGATTTAGTACTTATTTAATACAATGTGGATAATGTAAAGGAGGAATTTTTTTTTATAGAATGAAACAGAAAGATTTCTTTTTTGAAATTTTCCTTTTCGAATCAATGCAAATTTTCATGCTAAACTTTATAATGATACTTAATCATCGCATTTTCTGAAAATGTACCTTCCATGCATTCCTTGAAAATATTACATTGATTAACATCCATTTTAGAGTTTCTGTGTGATTCTCTTTACACCGTCATTTCGAATTGTCTCCTGAGGATCAAGACGGCATCCGAGTTCAAACACTGCTTATCTTCTGCCGTGGATCGCCGGTTTCTAACCAAACGACAGCAAACATCCATCCGCTGGTGTGAGAAAGATATTTGGAAGCATAGTTCTGGCTCAGGTTTCATCTGACTATGGTTCAGAATTATGAGGTATTTCCAAAAACTGGCCAAAGACATTACAACCAAGCTTCCACATTACATCACTAATGTAAGGATGAACATCAGAGTAAGGATGATCACCTTGGAATACTAGATGTACCATAGTACCGTATGCGCTCATTATTATTATTATTTTTTTTCTTGCTTCTTTAGTAAGGATTGAAACTCATGGACCTCCTTTCAGAAAATCGAAACACTACCAAAATAGTCATCCGGGTCTTGAAGGAATTTTTGTTCCTTTCCTACTACTAAAGCAAAAGCGTGCAACATCAATTTTAGGTCTCATAATATTGTTACATCCCACGACGACTGGCCAGGTAAAGCTATCCCCCCCCAGAAAAATAGAATAGGTCTTGGAGGGTGGGTGGCTGATGTAATCGGATGCCGAAAGTGACTGACCACTCTAGATCCCCGAATGTCGGGACTGCTAAAGGTCTTGAGGAGAGAGTGGGAAACGACAGGGTTGAGAAGAGCTTCTTTGGTTAGAAATAACTAAATGTTTATATCTAATGTTCTAATAATAACCAGGAGAATGCAATTAAAAAAGGATGTATCATAAATTCCCTTTAGTCTTTGATAGGGATAAAATAAATTAACACTGTTTACACTACCGACATCGCCTAATAAACTAATGAAAATCATGACTATTGATTTCGAAATATATGTTAATCGTTCAAACCCAGTGGCAAGGTGGGCGTATTCGGACTCGGTGGGACGCGGGTTTAAGTCCTGATTTCATTTAAGATCCGCCGTGTGTGTGTTCTTGTGAAGGTTTTACAGCCCATTGCCTGTATTTTTATATGCTATTATTATTATTGATGTACTATTTTCTAGCCTTTTTTAATGTACCGTATCTTAAAATGCCAAGTTAAGTAAATTAGAAATAAATATTTATCTCCAATTTCTAAAGTGGCGGCACTCCGATGCACTGCTCTCTAGAAAGCGTTATGGACGTTATATATATCTAGAAGACTTTATCCAAATATATTTGTAGAATCCACTTTTTTTTCTTTCCAAAAAACTCTTCTCCAAGATAAAAAAAAAGTAATCTCGCTTTGAAGCATTTCATTACAATTTATTTTGGGGAATAACATTCTAAACTTCCTTACTTCCTTTTGTTTATCACAAACTAAAGTTTCGGCGATATATTTTAGTTTTCGATTCTGGTTTGCACATCAAAGTTGATAAAAATTTTATTTGTCCTTATATGGAACACGTTAAAAAACCATGGAGAAATGGTGAAAAATTCTTTAATCTCTGCCTTAAATCATTCTATAAATTACTCCATTTTCCTATTTTTTACAATACAAAATATACTATATTAACCTCGACAAGTATCAGTTTCCTCAAATTAGATGTTTTATGTAATGTTTGCGATCTATGCTAGCTAATACAGAATTAAGAAAATTCAATAATACTTTCTTACAATGGAGAAAGGGAGAAAAAAAGTCCTGTTAATTTCATAAAGGTTCACATTGTTATTCAATTCACTGCTTTTTGTACAGAAGGCTTGATTAGATTGGATTACTTATCGCTCCTGAGAATTGCACAGCAGGGACTTAGCGAATGCAAACAGCCGTGAGATAGAGGGCTAAATTAGCCGATTCGCTCTCAAGTCGGACACTGCCTTGACCACTCACATTAATCGATTTACATGACTGTGGACATTCTCCCTAATGCCCTTTACCCTATATCGATTTTTCTGTTTATACGTCTGCTAACTGACACAATGACCCTTGACTAGTATTACCACCATGGGTTCGAATCGGTTTGAGTAAAACAAGTTGTGTGCATTGTCACAAAATTTTGTAATTTTTGTTTGAATCTTGCGATTGAATTGATATTCATTTATTTATTTATTCATTCATTTATTCAAAGAAAGCTCACTACAGAGGTGACTCCATCTACAGAGTGCATGATCAAAAACATACAAAAAACACAAGCTACAAAGTGAATTAAAACACAAAGAAAAAAAGTAACTGCAGAGAATACAACAGTTCAAAGGTCAAAACCACATCAATTATAAAAATGTAAACACATAAATGTTTTAAAATGAAAACGCGCAATTACAAAAGCACTAAAACTACACTGAGGTTCCAAAAGTCCATGTTGCATACCGTCACATTAAAATTATAAAAAAAATCGCACAATTTTTTTTAAAATTTAGAACATTAAATCAAAAAATCATTAAAAAAGCAAGTGTCAAAAAGTCACACAAACACTAGATCAACGCATAAAAATCTTAATATGTATAGTCAAACGTAAGAAAAGAGAAAGAGTTTAGAAAGCAGGTCATGTATTAAAAAATTGAAAACAATTCGATTTAAAAACAGTAGGAGACATGATAAATATCCAGTTCACCAGAGATGCTTTTAAAAGTCTTATAAAATTTATATAACGAGAACCTGTTAATTTAATTAAATTTAGAATACACATTAGGAAAAGAACTTCGGTTCCTCAAAGATCTGGCTGGCACAGCGAAATTTATAGCGCTCAGTATATCAGCACAATCGAGAATACTTCAGTTAATCGTCTTTTTAAACTTTTCAGTATTCCTCCCATGCAAATCGACATTGCCTAATACTAAAGAGCGAATAATTCTGCGAGTCTTAATTTTACAAAAACTCTGCTCCTGTAATGTTTGTGTTTCGGGAACAAAAGTAAAACGGTTGAGAAACCATCTAAACATGCATGATTTATGCTGATACCGACGAATATGTTCCTGGAATTCCACTTCTGTAATTTTCAGGGAACACAAACAGAAGCGGAAAAAATCAACTTTTTAGGTTCATCATTTATACCATCACAACTCAATAATTATTATTTCATCTGTAAAAATCCCCATTTACAGGAGAAGAAAAAATTAAAGTTGGTGTTTAACAAATGTTCATTTTCGGTGTTAAAAAAGTTGAAAGTGTGTCAAAATGCCTTTGCCCCCGTAGTTATATAGCAGAAAGCTTAAGTGCCCTTGAGTCTTATTATGAGAAGTCTCGAGATGATAGGAACGTCAGATTTTATGACAATCAAATATGGTGCGTTGACAAAGTTTGAAGGTTGGTCAGGCATTCATAGACAAGTCGCTTTTGCAATAGAACATAGGGTCGGAAACACAGAAGTGGGTGGCAAGAGCGGGCTCTTTATCAGTGAATTAAATAAATAAAAAAAGATATATTAGATAAAACATGGAAGCGTGTATCATTTCAGACGGCAAGTCCTTTGCACTCTTAATCACTCTACAGGTGTGTTGTGATGCTGCGTACTACTTATAAGGATGTTATTCATGTAACGGGATTGTTGTGTTAATGTAAATCAGTGTTTGTATTTGTATAGTTAAATCTATGTTGTACGTTTTATTTAGAGTCTCATTTTTCTTCTTTTTTACTTTCTCGTATGCGAAGTAAAGAAAGAGAAAGTATTGTAATCGTCAAAAAAATTCGAACTCGAGATTTTGACTAATCTCCAAGTTTCAGACCTCTCCGAGTCCTAAAGACACAATTTTGGAATTATGTCTGTCTGTGAACACGATAACTCGAAAACTATTAGAGCTACAGGGATAAAATTTGGTGTGTGATCTTTGCACATAATTTGCAGGTTTCTATTCTGGACAAAGTCTGTCTGTATGTCCGTGTTCATGTGAACGCGATAACTCATAAACTTAAATAGCTAGGTGGATAAAATTTAAGGCACATTTTTATCGTCAGGAATGCAGGTTTTTGTCAAATTTTGGACCAAATCCATCAAAGGGTTGACTGTCTGTCTGTATAATCGCATACTTTTGAACGCAATAACTTCTTTAAAAAATTACTTTGATAAATGAAATTTGGTATGTGGCCTTCTTACTTTAATGGTAGATTTGTGTCCTATTTTTGTGTCAATCGGTTGAAAAAAAGGCGTTCAAATTGCAAATTCTAATTCCACTTCCACGTTGGACGACCTTCGGAAATCGTGGTATGACGTTTCGCTTTTTTTTTCTCCACTGCGTTAGGGGTTCCTGTTCGTTCCACTTCCTTTTAGCTTGTTTTTTTCTCTACATGTGTTAGGAGTATACGAGAAAGTTTAGGAGAGACCACTCCCGCTGGTTACTTAATTCACTGACAATAAGATCCCTGTAGCGGTTGTCCTTTGCGCTTCCGATCCCATGTTCTATTGCAGAACGTTGCTTGTATTTGCATGCTTGACCTACCCTTAAAGTTTGTGAACGAACTTTTGGGGCAACCTGCATACGAAGGTGTTAAGAGATTTAATAGACAATTTGCTTATATTACGGTATTGAATGGTTGCCCTAAAGTTGATCACATCTTAAAATTTCTGCATCCGCCCTGACCAACCTAGGATATTGCTCACCTAAATGCTACGAAAACTGTTACGTAAAAGCAAACGACTTAAGAATTTCGAAGTTTCAGGAGGCCATTACCTTAATACGCAGACACCTATTATCCCACAAAATGGCATAGTGAATTCTGAAAAGAAATTCATTTTGTCAGCAGTCAGACACTTTTCTATTGTCAGAAAACTACGAATTTCTTATTTAAGGCTTAAAAGATGTCTTTTGGGACTACCAGGAACTACTGCTCGGTCTTCAAGCAAAAATCGCAACGGCAACTGAAACTGAAATTGCTCAGAAATGAGTACTTTAAGCTTAATGAAATATTTGTCACATATAGGAATATTTATATCTGAATAATTGTGTTTGCTCCGAGCGTTTTATCGAATCTTTACTTCTGCTTTCAACTGTGGCCTTGCTTTTAAGAAATCATAATATTTTCATTCTATTCAAAGGGGCTAATGTTTTCCTTACGGTAATGAAACCAACTTTTTAGCATTTTTATGTTCTGGCAATATGAAGTAAACAAAGAGAAAGTACTTTATTTATAAGAACATTTGACCTCGCAATTTTGGAGAATCTCCCGTTTCAGGACTCCCTATGTCTGAAATAATCATTTTTGGAATTATGTTTGTCTGTCGGTTGGTTACAATTTCTCAAGCAAGCAACAAGATAGACGGATGAAGTCTGGTACGGGATCTTAGCTCCATGTTTGTATATTTCTAATCAAATTTTGGACGAAATCCATCGACAGGAAGTCTGCCTGTCCTTCCGCTTGCATGTGAGCACGATAACTCAGCAACTGAACGAGCTAGACAGATGAAATTTGGCATATGGTTTTATTGCTAGAATTGCAGACGTGTCTTTAATTTTATACCAAATCGATCAATGAGTTGAGTGAGTGTTTAATTTTCTATCTTTTCGTCGGCGAAGACCACAACACAAAATTTCAACAAGCTGGAAGGGTGAATTTCATTACAATGATCTCCACATCAATGGTTTAGATACGTCTCTAATTTTTGATTTAACCCATCAATGGCCTTCCGTCAAATTCGCCTATGTTCTGTATGTGAGCATAATAACTCAAAAATCTTAACAAACTAGATAAATGAAATTTGGTATGTGGTCTTGTCGCTAGCATTGTAAATCTATTTCAAAATTTTGACCCAATCACTCATTGGGAAAAGTTCTAGACTGCGCACTCAGTTTTCTTCACTACAATACGAAGCTAAACACAAAACGCGTCGTATTATGCAATTGTACAAGAAATTCGATTGGAGAACATTCCAGATATTTGTTTTTCGAAATATTACGTAGAGAAATCGGTTAATATTTTGCTATCAGTTTCTAGAAATGTTTGTATTTTTCACTAGATACTGAAACAATAACGACTTTAACACTTCTAATGGCATTTTATTAGAGCAAGTTGTTTCAAAGTTTCTTCCTCCTCAGAGGTATGTCTGGGTATCTAATTACGATTCTGCCCCCAGTTGCCCTTTCGCATTTTCATAACAGACATTAATCAAACGAATCCTCCAGTCGGTCATGTCCCACTTGGCAATAGTTTTATATATAAATTTTAAGTAAAATATTTGCAGCCATTAGTAAAATATTTGCAGCCACTTCTTTTTAAAACACACGTCATTTATTTAAAACTACATTTATTAATTCTGTTAATTTTCCACTACATTTCTATATCGGCAAATAAATGCATTTTATTAACATAATGAGATGAAAGAATTCCACGTCCATTGTAGAGAAATTCTGGGAAAAAGGTGCTCTATTTTCTCACTCGGCAAGTTTTCTTTAAACACTCAATTTCCAAGAACTGGAGAGGTAATTTAATGAGTAAACAATGTTTGAAATCCAATTAAAAGGAGGAACATCTAACTTTATTAGGTTTGTTCCACCGTCTAACAAAGTGGATTGAATTAACAGCAAATTGACAATTCATTAGTCATCGCCGCTGCAATTAATCATTGGAAAATTAAGCATTTTGCCAGTGCCGCTTTTTTGCTTCCACGAATATTATTTAAAAACTCTGCGTCCTCACTGAGTGAAAAAGAAAATAAAAAGGGTAAATACTGATCGAAGTGGAATGATATTCATTACTTTGACTAAAATGATTAATAGTTCGTTTTCTTTTTCCTGCTTGTGTGTGGTTTCTAATCGTGTTCCAAATACCCCCCTGGCCGTTCAGGAGTTTCAGTACAATTATCGTTAATGGCAGGAAACAAACGAAAAAAAAAGCCAAAAGTTTAGTATAACCGTTCAGTAATTAAGGCCGGTTTTCCATAATAGTTTTCTCAACCTCCTATAATAATTTTTGTTGAATTTCCTATGAATTTAAGAATTTCAAATAATTAATATTGGAAAATCTTAATTAAATAATAATTAATTAATTAAATAATAAAAATAATATTTGTTTGAAATTTTAATTAAGTGGTAATTTTTTTGAAAGCTCAGCTGTTCAATGTTTAAATTAAATCGAGGAAAAGTGTTCACCATTCTCATATTGAGAAGGTGTTAATTAAACAAATTGATGAAATAATGCATTCTATGTAAGCTAATTCTCTACAATAAAGGCATTGGTTTATTACCCAAAGTACTGGTTATTACCACGAAGACAAGCACGACCTTTCGGTCAGCTAATATAATTGAGAAAAAGATAATATCTGATTGCAGAAATAAGAGAAATCGAATTAAAATAAGCATGAAATTTTTCACTCTTTTTTTGTCTAGAAATCATTAGCTGGCATGTATTTATTTATTTTTGTGGAGAGGGAGGCTTTTCATTTTTGATTCGCAGTATGCTCGAACTTATTCTTAACATTACTAATTGATTAAAATAATAATATTAAATAATAATAATAATAGAAAATAATTATTAATAATGTATTAAAAAATAAGAATAATTTTTTATTATGGACTTCTATAATTAGCCTTTTCGGTTTTCATTTCTATGAAGGTTTTTATTTCTATTAACAAGAAATGTATTGTTTCATTTTATTGTAATTTCATGTGTTTTGAAGATAACTTAATCCCACACACAATAATTTTGTTTGAAAAAAGTGTTTTTAGGAGTGCAGACGCTGAATTAAATTTAATCACCTAAAAGAACCTCTTTATTAAAAAACAGTTTCTTCCGCTTTTTGTTACTCAATTATTGATTAAACTAGGAGGGAAAAATTATTATTATATTATAATAAGCGCCAAAATATACAGGAGCCTGTATTTACCAAAAAAAAGTCGTATCTTTATGTCTTTGTACGGCATTCAAAATGCAGGAAAATAACAAATAAGTTTTCCTGGATATTTCTATTAAGAAATTCCACACTTTTCATGTTAAGCATCGGTGTGCTATAAACTGTATCTGTCTGCATTTTGAAACAGTAGTATGCCCGAACAACCGCTGGATCCAAATTTGATACGTATATAGATTTTTGATGTAACACACACGCGCCCAATATGCCAAATTTCATTCATCTATATTATTACGGTTATGAGTTATCTTGTTTGCCTACACACGAATAGAAATATATGAAACATACGCTTTATGTTCTATACCGATTTGGGCTAAAATTTTGAACGAATCTATGATTTGGAGGTGAAAAATATAATTTAAATTTCACACATGGAGCTCATTTCATTTTTCAACTATCGTGTTCATTTACACATGTATAACCATACAGACAGTCTTCCCGTTGAGATTTGATCCAAAATTTGATACATACCTACAATTTTGATGCAAAAACTGCATACCGAATTTCATTACTTGGCATTTGCGTTTCCATCTTATTCTGTTCACTAGCACACAATCTATCTTATAGATATAATTCCAGAAATTATTTTTTCCGAGTCAGGGTGAACTAGATGTGGGGATTAATCAAAATCTTGCTATCGAATTTTTTAAAGATTACAATTTTTTTCCTTTGTATCTCCTTCGTAAATGCAAAAGTAAAAGAAATAAAATAAATAAATCAGATGCTACATTTTATTTTTACATTTCCTCTGAAAAAGTTATGATATTAATAACTGTAGCATTGATATAATCTATTCATTCAATTACACAAAAAATGACACGAGTTATTATTTCAATTAAGAAGCACGAGTATCATTAAAGTCAAAATCATTCTCGTAGTTTTGCGCATTCTGTGCTCTGGACCTTACGAACCAGCGGAGATTAGCTAATAAATCACAATAAATGGAGCAGTGGGAAAGGATTATCGTCTAGCGGAACGATTTCTCGCATTTCCTGCGACCAATAACTGACCCTAATGGGTTCTCTGACCTTATTTTGTAAAAGATATCATGAAATAATCAATAAGCAACTTCAGCAACCTCTGGGCATAGGTTTAAAACGTTGAAGTACGTATTAGTTTGAAGGAACAGTGAATTCAAAAGAAAGTGCAGATTTATTTTGTCATTACATTTAGCTAAAAGGATTCCTTAAAATTAAATAGACATGGTGGTACAAAAATGTGCTACCAAACAAATGATGTCAATCGAAATGTGAATAGACATGGGGATGCAAAGAATTTGCTACCAAGCAAATGACGTCAATCGAAATGTGAATAGACGTGATGGTGCAAAGAATTTTCTACCCAAGCAAATGACGTCAATCGAAATGTGAATAGACGTGGTGGTGCAAAGAATTTGCTACCAAGCAAATGACGTTAATCGAAATGTGATATTTATGATTTAATATATAAAACTTAATATTGATTAAAGCCATATAAATTCTCATTACATTTATAGAAAATCAATGAATATGGAAATATCTAAAAGAGAAATGAAAACGTTTTCACTCAGATTTTAAAATAAGTGAATACTCTCTAGAAGAAAGCAAAATTATACAATTCAAGAAAAGAATACTTTCGAAATTGTATATTTTTTCATATAATCGTCTACAATTCCCGCCAGACAAATATGTGGCACATAATAGAGCATATGACGTCAAAATCAACTTTTTAAAAGTGGCTTTTCTCTTTGGGGTCAAGCCTTCACAGAAAGTGTCATCCATTCGCTAGTTGGCACTCCTACTGGCGGTTGTGATTCTCTTAACCTGACTCTTTTTTCTTATTTACTTAAGAGCCGTGGTCGTAATAAGCCACATTTAATTTTGCCGAAAGTGCCAAATAGATCTCGAGAGATCTGCAAGTTGTCTCATAATTAGGGTTACCATAGGACCAGATTTTAAGCTCACGTCTGTACTAGTGTCTTGATCTTCAAAATGTCTGGATTAACGCCAGTGAATGCGGCAAGGGAGGAATTTGGTTGTAATAGTGAAAATCTAGTGTATTCGAGAAAACTGACGTCATCCGCCAATGAAAGAAAATTCATCGTTTGCACTGTTTGCAACCATCGTTGATGAGAAAGTGGTCGAGCCTCCTTACCCAGGCCACAGTTCAAACTGAAAATTAAAAGTTTTGACGGTTTTGTTTTAATTCTGTTTTTCATTAATATGATTATGAATTACCAAACATTAGTTAAAATTATATTATCTTTGCATTCTGCCGTCTTGAATTTTATTTTGCTTCCTCAAACTCTGTGCTAGTAGTGTTATGGAAGAGGGTCGTTGTTGGTAGGCAGATTTTAAAATTTCATGCTTTACTTTCGCACACACCTCAAGACATTTCAACCCTCCCTCTTGGCATGTCAGGATTTCAATCAAAAAAATTATGGTAATCCTACCCATATTCACACGGCATGGGCAGGGCCGTATTATCAAACAGGCAAAGTAGGCCTATGGGACTCGCAATTTTAGGGGGCCCGATGCCTCGAGATTTTTTGAGATATTTTCGAAGTAATTTGATTTTGTGCTTTCATTTAGTTAACAAGGGCCTTGCTCTCGAACTTGTTCTATTTAAAATCAAGAATCGCTTAAATTTTGGAACAGTTTTGGTATTTTGGAACAGCATTTCTTATTAATTACGCTTTGCAAGTTTTACATTATGTTGTTGTTACTTTAGATGTATATCAGATATTTACTATTTTGTTTAAAATTATTTGTAAGTTAAAATTTTAAAATTCTTTTTATATGCGACATACTGAAACCAACTCTCTTGTTAGTGACTCGCAATTAAAAGATTCGATATTTCAGTTTGTCAAAAATTGCTATTTAAAACTACTTATGTAGATATTAATCTAAAATTAATAAAAAATGTACGATTTTGGAAGTTGAGGAGGAGATTTGCATTGCCTAAGGGCCTCTAGAGGCCTTAATCCGGCCCTGGGCATGGCCACTGATGATTCCTTCCACCTTAAGAATCCACCGACATAGAATTCGCTGTACTAGTCGAGCTACACGAGCACTGCACCATCTTCGCCGTGGGTTTGTTTTTCTCTTATGCGGAATATTATTCTTTCGCTGCATAAATTTTGACTTTTTGACGTGAAAACTTCTTTCCGCTCGTCACAGTGATAATCGGTCGAACTTTCTTGTGTGACAAAATACCGTACGATTTGAATCGCTAATAACTACGAGACTAATAATTCGAAAAGAATGGTTGACCCCAGAACGAATAAATCATATCTGTAAGATAGTATTTGTTTTGTCTGAGACGTCATCGTACCAGTGAAAGCGCATGCGCATTATTGTTATGAAGTAGCTTTATGTAAGATTATAAATAAGTGTAGCGTGGAAACACGTTTAGCTAGGAGGTTGATTCTGGTGTCATTTTAAAGACCTTGATTTGAATTACTAGGACCCAAAGTGAGACAATAAAAATATTTATCAGAATATAAGTAAAAATTGGTATTAAATTGAAAATGTCAAACTCCGCATGTTTTTTATTATAACATGCAGAGTTTTCTTTCGAATTGTACGACACTTGCAGAATACTTGACAATACGTAAAAGAAACATTGTTAAAATTTGAATTCAAAAATTTTAATATTGCGGTAAATATGAGCATTTATAGTAAATAATGCTTTACTGCGCATATGCGAAATGTAGTTCTATATACTGTGAACAGATGGCGCCATCAAAAGCTACTCTAAATAAAACATAAGAAAGACACAGTTCGGGTCCGCGCAGTAGATTTTTCGTGAAAACGTCGGGATAAAATCGTAAAACAAATAGTTCGTATTAGTACGTAATTTAATTATCAATCTCTTTAATACAATATTTACACAGAGTAGTATAATGGTTACAAAATCGATAAATCACAAGTTTATCGCATGTAGCACGGGTCTGTGGTAGCTTGTGATTTATCTATTCTGTAACCATTATACTACTCTGTGTAAATATTCTATTAAAAAGTTTGATAATTAAATTACATATTACTACGAACTATTTGTTTTATAATTTCATCCCGACGTTTTCACGAAAAATCTACGGCGCGGACACGAACTGCGCCTTTCTTATGTTTTTATGTTTGTTTCACACTTCCTATTTCATTTATTCTTGAATTTTATCTCGCAATATCTTATTTTGATCATCAAAGGGGAGCTACAAAAAACGACAAAGAAATATTGTAACTTAATAATAAAAGTAAGAACTTAAATAAAACATAATTCCTTTTATACTGAGACGTTTATAAGTCACTTTGAATTGTTCATTGTTTTGGGGTTTGCATGGCGCAGCAGAATCTGATCTTCGAGCTCCTAAATATCATGCTTAATTAATTAAAAACGCACAAGATATCCTTCGAAAGATCTGGGGATTTTTATTCATTTACTACTTGAAAAAAGGATAGCCTTGTCCTTATCTGCATTCTTCAAGAGGATATACCATAAAAACGAGAAGCGAAAAAACTAAGCCCGAGGGATATCACTTCGAGCAAAAATTGAAATAAATTATGCTGAAGTTTTTCCGTAAGAGATAAAATTGGTCTTTAAGTATGAGCAGGTTTTTAATAGAAAAGAATTTTCTGGTTCTGGCAGTATGATGTCAGAAATTTCGGAAAGCCAATTTTTCAGCTGTCTGAAACAGCCGGAGCTCGGGACGGAACAGAAAATTAATGTTTCGGGTTTGAGTTTCAAATCAGTTTCTGCTTATGTTTTTGCCGTTAGTACTTGGGATTAAGTAAAGCGAAGGAAAAATTTCCATTTTTTGCGAGACTTATTTTGTAAATTAGAGGTAATTTATGTTGACAATTTAAGTTGTATGAAGATAAATAATTTCCATACGAATGTTATCATTCTGTGCAAATAATTTACTTGGAATGTTTCTAGTCCTGATTTTTAAAGGTATAAAAATCTCGTGTGTAAATGAGCTACACCAAAATTATGTCTCAAGGAAACTGAAATCATTTTATTATTTACTAGCCGCCTTTGGCAACGAGCTTTCTCGCCAGGCATATTAATTAAACCTGCTATATTCGAATATACTTAAACACATAATTTGAAACGTATTATTGTGATAAGCATTTAACTCGTACTATTTTAGAGATACGTAGGGTTACCATATGTCCGGATTTCAAGCTCACGTCCGAACTAGTGTCAGGATCTTCAAAATGTCAGGATTTACACCAGTGAATGCGACGAGAGAGAAATTTACGTACTCGAAGAAGCTGATATTATTCCGCCAATGAAAGAAAATTCATTGTTTACTCTGTCTGTTGACGAGAAAGTTGATGAGCCAGGCCCCAGTTTATACTGAAAAATAAAAGTTTTGGCAGTTTTGTTTTAATTCTGTTTTTCATCAATATAATTTTGAATTACCAAACATTAATAAAAATTGTATCGTTGCATTCTGACGTCTTAATTCTTTCTTACTTTCTCAAGCTCTATGCTATTGTTATGAAAGGGGGTCGTTGATAGGCAGCTTTTAGAATTTTTTTACTACATTTTAACCCCTTAGACCACTCACCACTCCCCGCGCACCCGGTTTCAACCAAAAAAATTATGGTAACCCTACTTATACATGTTTCATTCATGTAGCCTATTTATCTGTCAGGTTGCAGGTCTGTTACCTCTCTTAAAAGTTGAACTTCAGTGGAGAACAAAAGCGACGGAAATTCAATTAATGTAATTGCACGTTAGCTCTATTAATGAAAATATAAAAAAATGATCACATTTCCAAAAAAACGTGAAAGATGAACAGCATTCGAAAACATTATCTCAGTTTTTAACAGTGGAAAATAAACACTCGATTAAATATTTGAACAATTAAAGCAATTTGAATATCATAAAAATTATGAACAATGCTGTTAAATTTTATGCATAAAATATCTTTTAAAATTTCTCAAAATAGAGAAGAAAATTGCATGGCAATTAAATTGGTATCATTAAAAAGGTTTTTTTTTTTTTTTGAATTTTAAGGCAGGATAAAAATTTTTATGCAACAATATTTTTGGATGTTATTGCGAAGAAACGCAAATTACTTTAGTTCTTAATTAATTAAAATTTCCAAAAAAATCTCTCCGAGGTAACATTCTCACCCTTCAAACACACCCGCTTCTAAAACTACCATATTTGTACCAAATTTGGCAGCTCTATGTCCAGTGGTCTGTCATGCAGAGTTTGCGAGAGGCATACAATTAGCTTTCATTAGTAATGAAGATTCGTAAGACTTATTTAAAACCTATTTAATTCAGAAAGCGCATCTCAAATGACACACACATTATTTCCAGACTTACCAGTCTTATTTATCATAGTGAGACACACGTATCTAATTTGGAAATAGTAATCACTTGCGTCATATTAAACCTACCTTGAATCTAATTCCTCACGTGAGAAGTTTTCCCTATAAATTATTGAAAATATTAATTCACGGAGTTTCCAGACCATTGAATTAATCTTAATGTGGGCCAGATCGTGATAGAACTCTAACGAATTAATCATTCTCGTCCTCTAATGCAGCGGCCCCTTGCCCTCAGGCTTCGCCCATATATTACACGAATCGTGTTAGCACCTAGTTGTGAGAAGTCCATTTCCATGACAAGACCTTGCTGATGTCTATTCAAAGCGTTGGAATAATGTTATTTCACTTTATCAGTTGTTCCAGATTATCTTGCATACAAAATATACTCGGGACAGGATTATCAAATAGGCAACTGCCTAGGGGCACTGAGGTTTCGAAACTTGTAAGCTGTATTTTCAGAGTAATCTTATTTTTTACTTTAATTTGATTTGCAGTGGAAGAAAATCAAATTAAGCAATAGAATTTATTAAAAATAAAATCAAGTATAATTAAAATCTCAGCACATTATCCTTGATACTTTTTTTTTCAAATTTTCGAATTTGCTCACAGGTCAGTGTGATCCATTTCTTTTTTTGCAGTTGGTTGATTGACTCACAAGTCGTCTAAGCTGGCAAACTTAATATTAAAGTATTTAGATTGTGTTTTTAAGAGACTCTTTTTTACAATTTTGTTTAAAATTACTTCTAACATTAAATTTTCCATTATTTTTATACTCGAGAAATTTTATACCCGACCGATTAAATTAAAATCAATAAAAAAATCTTGTTTCGGAAGTTGGGGAAGAGGGGGAGAAGGCTCCGAAACTTACATTGCCTGAGGGCCCTTACTCGAATTAATCCGGCACTGAATATACTAAAAGGAATTGTAAATATACAAGAAATATTCATGCGTTAACTTTTGAAGAAATCCTTTTCGTTGTATAGACAAAAGAATTTTAAATTAAATCAGTAATTAATAATTTATAAAGATTCGCTGTAAGCAAGAAAAAACCTATGAAGAGTTTTGAATTGGCTATCATGTTACTAAATAAAGTTCATAAAAACAAAACCTTGGTTAATAAACAGGAAAATGAATGACAGGAAATCCTGGTATAAAATCATCACACGAATCACATTCTTGCGATGGAAAGTTCAAGTAACAAATGAATTTTTACGTAACAACAATTTGGAATTTTCGGAATCGTACCTCATAGAGCTTTTAGGTTTGATATAAAGATTAGGCACTTTTTTCGACCATGCGTCTCGAAAATTTAGCACGGTGCAATTAACAAAATATCGTTTAATATTGTCATATCTGAAGAATTTCAATCAAGAAAAATCAAATAAAAAATTTGAAATTAACGGGAGGGAAATTTCTGAGTGATGTGCTTCACCTTAATGAATACACGCTTTGATTATGGATTAGTCACAATATCGTGAACTCGAATCTGATATCAAAACGCACTGTAACGAGAATTGTCATATTAAGAGGCGACGAAACTGAAACTGGTCTTTACAAATAATGATTCTTTTGATAATGTCAAAGCAAGAAGCCTTCTTTTATCCAATGCGAATCTATTTCCTGATTAAAGAGTAAATTTGAATTTAAATCAACTTTGAACATATAAAATCGAATTCGGAAGCAACGATTTGTGTGTCAGTTTTTTAAAATTTTATTTTTATATATTGATAGCGACAGATTGATTCAGACACTCTATTACAACAGAGTGTCTGAGTCGATCAGAAACCCGATTGGTGGGGGTAGGTTTCAGGAAAACAAAGCAAGTGTTATAACTATTTAATTTTAAAAGTAATTTGTATAATATTTTAATTTGTATAATATTTTAATTTGTATAATATTTTAAATACATTAGTAATAAAAATTCCCTAAACTTCCGGTTGGCAAGTAGTCCTAAGCTCTAGTAGGTGAAAAATGTTAAATGAAATGAGATTTATTGCCCACGCCTTTTTGTTGATACCGTAGCTCTATTCAAAACAACATACATTTGACACATGATAAAAGATTTCACAATGACTTCCATTATCTCTGCACATTTCAGTTATTTACTTCTTATTATTGTTCTCATTCCATCCAAGTCTGGCTGGTCGGCCTTGAAGTCAAAATTGGCGAGAAATCAACACACAAGCGAAACTGTTTGGCCCATTCGCAAGTCGGAATGGACTCCGAGGATCCGATTACATTTGCAAGGGAAAAGAAGGGGCCAGTGTGTAAACGTTCTTTCTGTCCAGCGGAAAAGGAAGTTCCGATTTCATTTCCGTTCCGAGGGTCAAGTCTTTGAGGAAAGACGTGCCGCTCGAAGGAGAGGCCCATTACCGCCTTCGGTTAGGAAGTTTCCGGGGAATTTATTCATTGCTTTGAAGTTCGGACTAACAGGATGGAAGATAGGCTGCCATTTCGTTGGGACACAGCAGATAGTAGAATTTCATGAGCTGGCAGTAAATGGAATATTTTCTGTTCTAAGCTTTCAAACTTTCCTTTCGCACTTCTGACAAACAAGTTCCGAATTCTTTTCGGTTGGAAACAAAACTTATTTTTTTTACGCCATAATCGCGTTATTTTCTTTTTTCACGATACGTTAAGGGCAGTTAGAATGATTAGTTATGAAATATAAAATAAAAATGACATGCTTTGAAGATTTATGGAAAATCTAAATTTTAACATAACATGGAGTATATACTACAGATGAGCCAGTTAGTCGAAAACATTACACTAAGGGGTCTATTCTGCTACCCCCGGTTGGATTGGGAGACTTTTCCCGTTGTTAACGTGCGGAAAAAGTGACGTCTCCCAACCCAACCGAGTGTACCAGAATAGACCCGTAAAATATGTTATCTTGTACAATTTATGACGTCAGTTCCTGATACCACAGTCTTGCCTTTGGAACTGGAGGATTGCAGGTTTGAGGCACGATTTCATCGATAGTCCATCGCGTACACATGTCGCGAATTCCAGATCTAATCCCATCGGAGGATTGTCGAATGCAAATGGTGTCCATTAACCCTTTGCACCTGCTTGTCGAGTCTGAGTCTTCATTCTGAAAATGCATCGTTTTCACATTCTTGTTAGAGAGCGATTCTCATAAAATTCACATAATTGCAAAATCTCTCAGCTTAGTTTAGTTACATTAACGTGCCGTTTTGAAGCAACACGAGAGCTATTCTGGAACGGGACTCGTAATTTTGAACCGAGGTCAGATGACGAAGACGATACCTGAGTTAGCATCCCCCTCTCTAACCTTCCGCACCACATTAGAGAGAAGACGTTTCACACCCTGCGTATGATTTAACGTAAAAGAGGCCCACGTACACGTTGGTTTAGGGGAATCGGGTTTCGAACCTGGAACCATCCGGCTTTCAAGCCAAGGCTACCGCGATCCCACAAAAATTCTCGGATTAATTTCTAGGATAAAAAAACAAGTGACTTCACTATATAGTCAAAAGTATCCAGGCATTTTCGGATTTACACGCTTCTAATTTATTCAGTAAGATCGACGAACTCTCCTTGAACTTCGACCGTTTCAAGAATAGCTTGAATTCACATTTTACAGCGAAGATTCGTTCACGAGTGCATTTGGAGACCGACCAGAAATGCTTATCCTCTAGTGAAGTGATGTCATGACTTGCTGTTAAGAATCGTCATTTGAGTACTTCTCTTGTAGTAAATAATATTAGGCATACTTCTTTACGTACTTCCACTGGCCAACGTCTGATGTAATATAACATATATTTAAACATGCATATAAAACAATAGCTAGTTTTGCCGGGTACAGAATTTCATTTTTAATCAATATCCTTTTATGCAATTTAAGTTTCCTTAATATTCTAAGTAACTGCATCGCTGCTATCCGAAAGATTCACCAGTCTTATTCCCATAATAGAAATAATTACAGTGTCTAATTAAGATTGTCGGAACTTTATAATCCGACCTTTTTGCGTAATCTTCCAAAGGCTTCGAATAAGTAATACTTCACCAAAACTCGCACCGCATCTTTAAAACCTTTCAGCCCCCAAAGTAATCTCCCAGGAGAGTTCCCTGCACCATTCTCATTAATAAGGCTCTCAACCTTATTAGGATGTTTTAATTAATGACATCGATATTTCACTATCGATCCTTTTAATAAGCTGCTGTGTTGTGCATGCTTAATCAAACTGAAATGCTAATTGGGACAATTTAGTTATTGAGCATGATTTTTTAATGGAAATCAATAGAGGACCGATGGAGAGAGTTACCTTTGAAAAGCTCTTTCGCTGTTCAGTAATTTTGACTGCCCAATTATTCTGCATAATAATGACTGCAAGGGAGTCATGGCAATTGCAAATGTTATGTATTTGACCTTCTGTTTGGAAAGGATAAATTTGAAGTTGTTTACAACAAGCCTGGAAACGTATTATATGCTCTGTAAACTATCTCAAACTTGCACCATTTGAAATGATTGAATTCATGTGTCGTCACAGTCACATAATAGATGTAGCAGCAAATGTTGTGTAACGCCCACCACCGCCATTTGGAGGGCTTCTTAGCAGACTGTTTCCATTTTCAGCCCATAAAATTTGGTCTCTGGTCGTTCCATCACAAATCATTCACTGGTCGGACTGTTCCAACCGCACCTACGGGCAACCCGATCCCCTAGGCTACTGCTCTTCCTCCCCGCGCTTTCAAAATGTGTCCCCCAACCCTTATTTCCCCAAAGTGACTACCACCCACACTCCTCCTCCCCCATTTTAAGGTTTTCGCTTTTGTGAGAGATGTTCGGCCCCCCCTAACCAACTATCGTATTTCAGTTTTATGGCCTAGTGGGCCGAATGAAAATCCAAACCGGATGGAATTCCAACTTTTTTCTCGGTCTACACCATTTCTCATCGGTTTCTTGCATTGACTAACGGGTTTGGCATCCTATTTTTCAAACAAAAGTGGAGTGGCCTAGTGGTGAATGTTGCTTAACGCTGTGTTAGGGCGTCACGTCTTTTTCTTCCTGAAAGATACGCGATGAATTCCACAATTAATTTGATGCGGCACATTAGACATATATTTCGTGAGCTAAATCCATTTCAATAACTCCCGCCGACCATCAAAACGCTCCATACCCTATAGATAAGTGGGTAATTAATAAATAAATAAATCCATTTCAATAGTATTAATCTAATATTGAAAGATAAGTTTTTGATTATGAGTAATTTGTAAAATGCATTAAAATCCTTGTATAATACTTTTAAGTTCTCTTCAACAAAAACTTACTTTTTAAAAAAGGAACGAAGCCAAAAGTCACACTGATGTCTCGAAAAGATACTTAAATAGAGAAATATAAAAAAAAATTCTGAATTGTGTAACTCGTATTAAAAAATGTCTGTATAGGGTTTATTCCCCCTTCGAACTAACGATTCCCCCTAACGAATTAACGATTAGTTAATTTCTACTCAAACAATTTATGCGAAATAAGAAAGATCGGATTCGAGAATTAGTAATTCAGTTAAGCGATACTGAATGATTACAAAGGGATACGAACTTGAAAAGGAACAGATTCAATGAAAAACCAATCGAACGTTGTGTAATTCTGGTTGCTGGATAGCTGGGAGATCTGGAAGTTGCGGGCTTTTTCTTATTGTTTTATACATAGCGATATCAGTTAGATAGTAAAACTATTCTTAACCTTAAAAAGTGAAATATTAGGTCATTTTTCAAATTTCTCCATAATTTTAAAATTATTATAAATAAATAGCTTTCAAATAAGAAACCTATCGGTTTAGTTTAGTTATATTGACGTCCCTATTTTTTAAGCAACACGATGATTATTTTGGGTTCGAACTCGTCATTTTTATCCAAGGTCAGATTGCGAACACGGCACCTGAGCTAGCAACACATCTCCATACTTGCACACCACACCAGGGTGAGGACAAAGAAAATGTTTCGAAATCATATTGGAGCACATTGGCAAAAACACGGAAAATGAACATACGTTAATGAACAATGTATGTTTTTAACACCGTTAGGAATATCTGTGAAATTCATAGAAGACGCATCAAGGTTTGAAGGCTGTGCTCGCACTGTCTGCTGTAACACATACCTGAAAACATCGGATCATAGAATCATGAAAATAAAGAAGATTCCTTCTTATCTTTGACGGGCGCAGCTGCTGTTTTCCTGTGAATGCTCTTATGACTTTATATTGTATGTTCTCGGATTCCGGAACCCTCCGCGCTTTTGCGCATGCGCCAGGTGGAGTTATTTTTACCAAAATAGGAGTTCAAGTGAAAAATGGAGGGGGAAGATGTTTACATTTTACTTAGTGTGACCTAGCAAAGAACCCCGGAAACGAGCTTACTCATTGCCTGTCATCCCTTTCCGGTGTAAAATTGTCCAAAAGTATTAGTCTCGGTGTTATTGAAACAATAAGTAGTTTCATAAACTTGGTGCATTGTATTAGCACATACGTTATTACTAAATTTAGTGTAATGAGAAAAAATACTCTAAGTAAATAGAATGACTCTGAAACAGGAGCAGGCACATTTTTTTTGCTTCGTTAAAATCTCCTTACAAGTATTCTTGACGATTTCTTGTTGCTGTAATCTAACAATGGTGCAAGGATTTTTTTGAGAACAAAGAGTGCTCTAGACTTTGGTGAAATACCTTATTTTTTATGCTTCATTTTCACGTGGACGATATAAGTGCTTCACTCGCAAAACCGTAAATAATATAATAATTCACTAATATTATAATAATAACACGCAATAATTCATTAATATTAGTGTTACCAACATTTTCTTCTATTTTGAAAAACTGTACTCTTTTCTCTCTCTTTTTTTTTAGGTAGATTCCTTATAGGAAGTCCACCTATTGCAATGGTTCTCATGACACGACTTTCGGAAAATTTCTGCAGATCTTCATCGATCATGACCCCTAGAACCCAAAACCACCCTTCGTTTAAAAGGTTTATAACGCTTTTTCCCATGTTATCTTGTGAACACGATAACTGGAGTAATTTTGATCTAAATTTAACCAGCCTGGGATATGTTGTAAGGATAGTAAAAATCTCGGTCACGTTCGTAGATGGACTATCCAGCTCAAAGGGGGTGGAAATAGTGGGGGGTGGAAATTTTCATTTCTCTATAAATCCTTTATAATTGAAAATAGAAAGAAAATTCAAATTAGGCGAATTATTGCCTTATCATAACAAACAAATTTTGCATTTACACTTTTTTGATAGCTACAGATGCTTAGAAGTTATGAGCTGAAAATTGATTTTCCCACCCTTCCCCTGCTTTCCCCCTAACTTAAAGTGCGTTTTAACCTATGCATGTTACCCCTTGTTGGAACGCTCTCGTCATTTGCAGTCTCTTCCACCTGCTTACATTCTTGCAGCTCTAATCCTTATGAGAATACAGGGCGAAATGTTCTTTTCCGTATCAGTATTAATACAGACGCATACATCTAACGCTTTTGCCCATGTTATCTTGTGAACACCGTAACTAGAGTAATTTTGATTAGATTTTAACCGGCGAGGGATATGTTGCAAGGTCGGTGAAAATATTGGCCGAGTTTGTAGATGGGCTAACCAGCTAAAAGAGGGTGAAAATGGTGGGGAGACTGAAAATTTCATTTTCCCATAATTCCTTTACGTTTGAAGATAGAATGATAACTAAAAATATTCAAATTATTGCCTCTTCATAATAAACAACTTCCGTATTGAAACTTTTTTGATACCTACAATTTTCAGAAATTATGAGCTAAAATGCCATTTTCATTCCTCCCCCATTTTATCATTTCCCCATAGCTCTGTTATGACTAAAGACAGAGAAGAAAAAAATCAATTAGGCGAATTATCACCTTATCATAACAAACTACTTTTATTTTGGAAGTTTTTGACAGGAAGAATTACTTAGAAGTTATGATCCCATCAGCCGCATTCACACCCACTTTTTATACGATAAACAAGCTGATACACCTGGCTTTGCTCCGGATTAAAATGCTTTCATGTCTAATATCTCTAAAGTAAAAACTACTATTGTATAAAAATTATAATACACAAATATTTTTTCTTATCTGAAACGTTTTTAATTAAAATGGGAATATTAATTGAAACAAATGATTTTTATTAACAGCTGTTTTCTCCATAAATTATTAGTTGTTATATAGCTACTTCAAATTTTGTTAACAATTACTAAAGTAAAAGAAAGGTTTCGATGAATATGTTGAAACAATTAGATTAACGAGTTAATTATTCATCAATTTAAAGAATGAAAATAAATCAATCATTAGTTGGTCCCGATATAATTGTTAATCGTCTATTTTTAAAATTTTCTTTCAGCATTCGTCCAGAATTCTGTGAATGTATTCTGGCAACTATATATATATTCGAATTATGCTTGTTCTTCAACAATAAAGAATATTATTGCGATTTCCGTATAAATTAATTTTAAAAAAATATTAAAATAAGAGAAACAAATTGTATGGAAATGAAATTTTTGTCAAAGTTTTGTCATTTTTCTTGAAGGTGTAAAAAATAGTTTCGTGAGGTAATGTTTTCCAAAGATATCGAGGAAAAACGACTTGCTTAATTTTTAATTAACTGAAATTTTAAGTAACATTTGGGCTTTGAAAATTTAACCAACTCTGGTTGAAATCAGTCCAGGATTTAGGAGGAGATGTGGAGCATACATACATAGACACAATAATATTTATTTAAATTAAGATAATTATTAGATAATTACAAGATTAAGATTGCTGGCATATACTATGATCCATAAAAAAGGTTTTAGTGAAGATATCGTCAAAATTAATTAAATATTTAATTTTATTTAAGTAAATAGTTAATTCTAATTCATCAAACAGTTAATTTTAATAGTTAATTTGATAATTAGTTAATTTGCCAGATTACTTTAATTTGATATTTAACTAAACATGGCTGCATCAAGATTTTTTAAAATAAATTTAAAATAAAATAGCCATAAAAGATATATAAGAGTTCTCTTTATCCTTTTTTATATAGAAAAACATCTGATTAACTTTAAAATTGTTTTGGGGTTTTCTGCCTGAGTATTTGCTTTTAACTGTTGATGGAGATTTAAATTTAATGGTCAAAATGGCTGCATTGATATCTGTTTGCGTTTTATTCGTCGAATTGAGCGGACCGTATTGATTATTTATAATATATGATTTATTTACATATATACAGATTGTTACAATATATACAGGTATAAATTCAATGGCTGCTGCCTGTTGGCATAAGTTGAATATGCTTATGCAAGAACCAGTTGTGAATAATAGTAATAAAATCGAATACGGTAACTGCGATGGCACACATGAAGTGAATGCGTTGTGAAATACTAAAACAATCTTTAATATGTATAATCCAATGCGTTACTCATGTGGTAGAGTAAATATGCGTTTCAATATCTAATAAAAACATGATGTGAAATACATAGGCGAGCTTTGATGCTCATACCACTTGCAGACATGTAAACCAAACAACTTCTTCTAATTCTGACAGAGATGCAGGATGGCGGCGTCAAAGGGTTGCTATAAATTAGAAAAGGAGCCAAACTAGTAATTGGAACGAACAACATCCTATGCTTTAAACACACGTATTAAATTTGGAACTCACAATGTTTAATAATTTTTATTTTCTTCTGTGTTAAGAATTTAGTGACTATAATCTCTGTAACCAGGGGGTTCTCTAAATGAGCCCATTCTAGTAATGTTTAAATGTTTCATGTCATATGATTTTTGCATATGACAAAGTAATGTTCGCACAATTATACGGTAATCAAGATTAAATAATTAATTTTTAAATCCAGAGTCTTTCTTCATTCATGTCAGGTGTCAATTTTTTGTTACAGTTTCAGATCGGCTGGCTTAATGTTATCTAGGGGATATTTGTGCTGCTGGGATGTTTATTTCTTTATGATTCCTGCCTGTTGAATGATTATGTGATGGGATATAAAAAAATGGCCAATGTACTGACCGAAAAATCTATCATAACTTTTTGGAATGAAAAATGGAATGATAAAACCCTGATATAGTAAAAAAATTAAATGTCATGAAAACAGAATTGCAGAGTAAATATTGCAATGTGTAGAAACAATAAAGTCATTGGCTATGTCTGTATTTATCAATATGTAATATTTCATTACTTTTGTAACATTAATGTAAAGGAATCTACCTTTGCCTTCAAGCTTGCCGAAAAGGGATTTGTTTTAAATCGAACCCCCTTTCAATGCAGTAACTTTCTCGTCTCTTCTTATCTTCAAAAATCGAAGGTCTGATTGCGTTTTATTTTAATATTTAAATTTAAGTTTTTAATTTAATGTACCGCATTTTATTTCCATTCTGTATATTAACATGCTACACTAATATTCCTGGGTAGTAACTGAACACAGCCGTAGTGAAATTTTTTGAAGTGAAATCCATTTTTTTTCTCTCGATTCAAAAGATTTTGAGGTCTTACGAGTATTCCCTCCTTTTATACATTCATTTAATGTCTCACTAGTGGAATAAAAATTATATGTTTTTCTTACAATTCCATAAAGTAGAATATATCAAAACCATGCATTTTTTCCAGTATTTTATCAAAACTTCACGAGGGATATGAAATCTCTAAAATCTAACTCAAATTAAAGTTAACAAAATATTTATGCTTTACTCTAGAACAACGATATGTGCATCAGTCTTAAAATCTGAAATATATTATTATTATTATGGACATTAAATATCAAATCATAGCGATACTTTTGGTCTCTTCGGGCATGTGAAATATTCAGTCTTACTATCTTTCAAAACCATATGCTGAAATGCAGAGTAGAAGAAATTTGATCGGAGCCCCAGCGGAGTACGTCTACACCGAAATATGATATCAAAATGTCTTGGCGAGTCATAAAAACGAACACCATCCCGTCTCCGTGTGACAGCTTGGGAGAATAACCGTGTTTATAGCAGTTCGGGCGATAAAACTTTTATAGATATGTATCGATCCGAGTTATGAAACATATAACATATCGGTAAGATGCATCCGATATCTTTAAGATTTGGCATCCATAGCAAATACCTTATTTTCTTCATTCACATCTCTTAGGTTTACAATTATTTTTCAGAATAAAAAAGACCTTTAAGACCTTAGCGAAATAGTCGATAACAGTATCTTGGACAAAGATTAGATTAGGAAGAAGACGAAGAGTTTTTATCTAAAATGAAATTATAGATTATTTTATAGTATTCATTGAGGCAATTTCATATCATTGTGTGTTACACTTCAAGCTCATCGCGCCGATTTTTGAAATACACCGGGCCGCGGTGGCCTAGTGGTAAGGTCTCTCAGCTTTGCGTTCGGAAGCTTTCAGGCTGGGAATCCGATTCCACTGAAGTTCAACCGGGTATGTGGGCCTGTTGCACGCTAAAACATACGCAGTGGGTCGAACGTCCTCCCGCTGTTGTGGTGCGGAAATTTGGAAAGGGGGTGTCGCTCTGATGTCATTCCCTTCATTTGACCGCGGTACAAGTAGCCCTCGTGTTGCTTCAAAACGGGGCGTTAATATAACTAAACTAAACTTTTGAAATTCCTGCATATTTCGCTGGGAAAAAAAGAACGTGGCATCACAGTACAGACATGCAATTAGACGGCATGCATGGTGAGGTTCACCACGTAGCAATTTTTTTCCATAATCTTATATAATTTCCAGTCAGAGGCCATTTTCAAATTTTCTTTAATTAGGTATATTCCTTATAGGAATTCTACGTATTGCAGTTGTTCTTATGACTCGACTTTGGAAAAACTTCTGCAGAACTTCACCGATCATTGTCCTTAGAACCCCAAATAACCCCTCGCTTAAACGCTTATATATATGTGCAAGGTGTTGTTCACTGTCATCATGGCCCCATGCTTACTTTTAGAGCTAGGCATATACTTGCAGTTGGAAAGATGCTCTGAATGACGTAAATAATTATTTTTTATTCTGTTTGTGTCTATAAGTGTACCGTTGAAAAAAATTACGAAGTGTTAATTGTTGTACAGTTTCCCGATCCTATTAGTCATATATAGTAAAATATTCTTGGCGCACTAACATAGAAGAAGTTCTACTCTTCTGTGACCAAAGCTGAACGAGTTATGAAGCTTTGATTTTCATTATTTTCACCCAACCAACTGTCGCATCGAGGTAGCGCTGGTCGATGATTGGTGGATGAAGGCCTCAAAGAGGCCATTGAAATAGTCTAAATTAGTAATATATGCATCCAATCATGTTGCTCCCTTGCTTGTCCGATGACACAGAATCTGAAGCAGCAGTTTTGCTTGGAAGTAGCTGAATCCTCACGTAGCAGCCCTGGCTTTGCGCCCAGTGACAACTATTAATTTCTCCTTCTCACAAACTATCTTCTGACAATTATTTCCCTCATTGACGTCGTCATTCTTTGATAAAGCAATGAAAAAAATTGAAAACGAAGTATGAAATAAGCTACAATAATGTAGTTTATAGTAGTTTAAATTATGGTCTTTTATGTAACCGTAAAATTATTCTGTGAAGCGTTACGGAGATGTCTTAATGTCAGATCAAATCTTACTTTCTGGGCATGTCTCGTACCGTGTACAAATATTCAACTGCAGCAATGAAACATATATATTTAATATGTCTGACTGCATTTTATGTCCCTGGTCGAGAACATTCGAGAAAAATATCAATGCAACGACAAACCATACAAAAGCAGAACTTTAAAAAAAAGAAACTTATATCATTTGATAATACGGATGCCTTTTGTTTATTTGTAAGTTGAGACAACAAGACCGGAATGAATTTAATATTTTTCAACCTTGTGATTGCTTCCTTATTAATTTCATGGCATTGTTTTTAAAATATTTGCAAATGTAAAGAAAATAATCAGAAAGAAATACTCACAAATGTTAATCCTAGTAGAATGTGAGTATTTAATCTCGCTGTATTATTCTGGAAATCGATGATAATTTTATTCGTTTTTCCAGTGTAACAGAACAACAAATAAGTGAAAAAATCCACAGCACAGTTACAACAAACAAAACGAGAGACAAAAGTGAATGAGTAAATTTATATGATAAAATTTCCTCTCTACTTTCAGTTTAATGAAACAAATTATTTAGCCTTTAAGTTGCTTTTCAACAAGGCTGAAAAAATTGCTATTGGAGTTGTTTTCACTATTTTGCGAGACAAACAAGCATGATAATCACGAAAAAAATACTCAAACAAGATAGAAAATAATGAAACAAAGATTAAGCTGTTGTGTGTAAGAGTCGAATTTCGCAGTGCATTGAATTTCCTCCGTCAATTTGAGTTTTCTCACTGGAAAAATGTGCATTTTACAGGGATTAAAAACCGTTTTCAATTTAGGAAAATGCTTACATTTGCATACTAAATGGGCTTTTTTGCGATGAATGCATTTTCCTCATTTATAAGCAAAAAATATACTAATAATACAGATTCGGTAGTTTCCATTTATTGTTAAAACGACAGCATATGCTGGTCTCTTAAATGAGAATTCCCAAACCTTTTATCTACTGAACTGTAAAAAGTACAACAATATGCAGAATGAACGGGAAACATATGACAAAATTTTAAAAGTGTGGTAAACGGAATCAAAATGAGTAATTTACGCAACGGAATGTGCGTCCAGAAATGGAATGGCACCTTCAAGAGCTGAGATGACGAAGGAAAATGTGAAAAATGAAATTGACAGGAAATGCAAACTTATCAAACTGTTGTAAAGTTTAGTAAATCACTGAAAGTCAATTAAAATATTTATTTGTTGAATTCTAAAATGGAGTGAAAATTAAATTGTATTGTTGTCAAGTTTAGTTGAGTCACTAAATGTCAATTAGAATATTTAACTGTTAAATGCTAAATAGGAGTGAAAGTTAAACTGTATTATCGTAAAGTTTGATTAAATTATGTAAAGCTTATTTAAAATTTTTGTTTTTATTTTATAAAAGTCAAATTGACTGTTGAAATTCAAGAAGTCTGATACGCACCCATGTTGTTATATAAATTAATTATTTCTCTTATATATATATATATATTTATTATTAATTCTTCTTCTTATTTTTTCATTCTTTTTCATCCAAAATCAATTATCTTATTCTTTTATTATTCAAATAATTAAAAAAATTATTATTTAGGAAAATTTTTAATTCTGTTTAAGTAAAAGTTCAGTAAGGATAGGCCTCAAAACAGAGTGCAATGAACCTTTGTAGCAGAATAGAATTCTCGCCTTTAAGCCTAGCTCGCCTCCCACCTTGCAAAGCTTCAGAAAAACACAAGGCCCGAGATATTTTCCTCTCCACTTTTAAAAACAGCCTTGGGTGTCCTTTTTAGAAATTGTCGGTAAAATTCTGATTCACACGCATTTTCTGCAGCTACATTCAATAGTTGAGAAACCTTTGACCTTTTTTGGAACTCAGTTTAATTCTGGGCATCCAAACAAACTTGAGAGACATTCCTTCCTTTTGAGGTAAAACACCGCGTTGAGAAAAATTCATATTGGAATCCTTTTCGGCCTTAATCCTGACAGAATTATGGGATTTTTCTACCCAAGATTGCAGTCCGAAATTCCCTTTTCTAAAACTTATGACGCGAGGGAGCACATTTTATTACCTCACCCTTGACCTGTGTGCGATTCTGAGCGGGAGCCCTGTTCAATATCTTGTCAACACATCCTAATTCTCTTTTTTCGTTAGAGAAAGTCAGATTCTAGTATACCACGTGGTTCGGGGGCGTGAATTAATCTAAGGGGTTGCATGATTTTGAAAACTTTTAACCAATGATGACTTAATAAGTTGGCTACTTGGCGTAAAGGCCATCGCCAATAAAAATTTAAAAAGGGGTGTTTGGGGGTTCTTTAGGGACTGGCAGGCGTAGAGACGAGGGAGACACAAGCGCAGACGCAGAGACTCTCTTTCCAATTTTGACTAAAAAGTGAGGGGCCATGACTTGAAAATAAAAAAAGAGGTAAATTCTTAGAGAGGCTGACATGGAGTGGGATGATTTTTTTAAGAGGAAGGAGAACGTCCTCTGAACCCCTTTAAAGGATTCTCCAGGCAATGGAGGCCAAAGTGACATCGGAGAAAAGATTATTAGGAAAAACCCCTGCCTTCAGCGGAACTCAAAAAGGTGTGACTTGGCGTTCTTGTCATGAAGGGGCAGTGCGGAGAAAATCTGCCGCTAACCGATTCTAAAGGGTTATTTCCCTGTTGTCAGTGACCTGCGTTCGGAAAAAAAAACAAGCGGCCCAAATCTTCTTCATTATTTCACCCCGTATTGATCCTGATGGAGAACTGCAGATTTGGAGAAGAAAAAAAATGGCGTCACCAATTCATGCACGAGAAACATAAAAAGCCGATATCGTGTGTTCCAGACCACAACTCCCGAGAAAATGCTTGCAAAAACCGCAAGAAAAAATCTGTTTCCAGTTACACCTCCGATGTCTTTTGCAAATCAATGAGAACAATATGAACTGTTCGCCAGTGTCTGATAACTAATATTCTAGGAGGCTAATGAGATCGAAACACAAAGAAAAAGAAATCCCATGCAGAACTGAATTAACTCCCTGACTGTTCGTGCCCAAACAGAAATGATTCTTCCAGCTGCCATCCTAAGATTAAGATAAGTTTTCCTTAACCCTCATTTTATATTCTGAGAAGCTAAATTTAAACTTAATAAGCAGATAAATGCAATGTATAAATTTTAAACATCAAATAAATTTAATTTGTAACAATTATAAGTTATAGTCTTAGACATCAAAATTATTAATTTTAAGAAGAAAAGGAAAATTTAGGATATTCAAAAAATTGTGATGAGGATGAAAATATTTAATTTAAAATAAATTATCATGTTGGATATTTATGATGAAATAAGAATTAATAAGTTATAGCTAAAACCTTATATTACATGATGTTTTGAATTTGTAATTATATTGATTGTCTAAGCAAATCCATAGAAGTTATTTTATAATTTTCAAACATAGAACATCTAAGTTATTTATAAAAGTGGGTTTTTTTTCTTCTTTTTTTGAAATGATTTGACATCAGTAAATGTGCATCTTTGCTACAAATAAAATCAAATGCATGTTGTTTAAAAGTAGTGGTAGCATTTGTTTCCATATGAATAATTTTGTTTTTATAATGAAATGAGTTATATATGTTTAGTAAAAATGTATCTAATTGGCTGAGTAAAATTTTAACATTTATAGGGAGATATCTAATAATTTAAATATCAACTAGAAATTAAATTGGAGGTGGCCACTCATGTAATCCTAAGAAATGATAAAAATTTGATATTTTATTAATTGAATAGGCAGCTAGGGTAAAATTTAGAATCATTAATGAACATTAATTAAAAATCTGTTTAAGAAAGGGTCGACCCTAATATTGATTACTTATTTTAATAGATTGTTATGGATGTCAAGCATTGAAAATTCTTGTATGCGTGTCGATATAATTTTGTTTGTTTATGTGCAAAAAGGTAACTTAATAAATTTATTAGGTTTAAAATTTGGCTTTGTTTTCCTTGTCAATATTTAAGCATTGAGAAAGAATTGAGAGTTAGGGTTATTGCAGGTTTTAGACTTTTCTAAAATTTACACAACGCATTGGGTTAATCACTTTCTAATTTATATTTTTGTAATTATAAATGTTATTAAAGGTTATTTGAGATTGAGATAGAAGTTGAGTTGAAAATGCATCTTATGCCTGTTGCTAAGAAATTCATTAAGTGGTGATATTAAAGGGTGGTTTGTGAATTTGTTTGATATTAATTGATGATAAGGTTATGAGATTTTAAGATTACTGATTTGTATAATATTCATCGTGAGATTAAATTGCAGTAAATTTTGAGCTAATTAAGCAACAGGTGTAGTAACATTCTAAACTACTGCAACTTCTAATTTTTGTATGATTAAATGATATATTTGAGATTCATAAGAATCTTAATCTAATGATTTGTTTAGTAATACTTAAATGCTATTAAATCAACCAAAGGATCTCCAGAATTTTAATTTGGACATTCTCATGCAATTTGAGGATTGTGAAATGCATTATTGAGATATTGTAGAGGAGCATATGATTTTGGATATGGAGTAGAGGTAAACAAACATTCTATTATTACTTCTAAACAGAAACAAAAATCAAAATCAAAGTAATATTATCACAACAAAACTGTTTAAGGAGTGCTGTACTTGCAGCGGATATCTAAACAAGTGTCCACCAAAAAGCACACACGCTTCACAAACCATGGGTACACGCGTACAGTACATTTTGAAAGATGTGCGAAGTGTTCCACCAACATCTTCATCGGCAATGGACGGTGCGCCCCATCACAGGTTATTGCACGATATCTCTGTGGTGTTGTTCGATATTCTGAATGCCGCTGATATCATGAAGATATTGAAGCAATATTGTAGATCATCTTGCGCTACTTGGATGGCGACATGATGTTGTTTGGAATCAATGGGAGTATCGTGTACGGTGTTTTGATGTTTTAAAAGTGCTCTCACAAGAAGAAATTCAAATATCACAGATCTGGGGATCGTGTCCAACTCAACTTATTAAGCGGGGTACTCACGTGGCATACAAATAATGCTGGACGTCAGTGCGATTCATCATTCTGCCAGACATCATCATTCTGCCAGATTCTGCTTCAAACAGATGCATTTATTTCATATACCTAAAGCAAAACTTCGTTCTGATATTCTCCAAATGGACGCCTTTGATTAACCAGAAATATGATGAGATCTTGTGTGATATCTGTAGTAAGATTTCGTACTAAAAACGTTAAATAAAGTTGTGGTAACAGGCTGTTGCATACTTTTTAGTATTTTAGAGAGACACCTGCGAACGTGCACGATTTATGAACTTCGTGTTATAGAAATTCAAGCCGATATTTTCGAAGATTCTCGTATTTTATAACGATGTTAATCTGCGTTATTTTCCCTGCTAATATGAAATTTCATAAGGTATAATATAAAGTTACGAAATACTTTTAATTTTATGTAAGTTTGTTTCGTACAAAAATGTTTTTCCTTTGCAAACTATCTTACTAGTCCGTTTATAACACACCTTGTCCCACGCACGAATAGCGGGACTAGAAACGATCCGAAAAACAACTTCCATCGTTCAAACAAAGATAATCCTTTCTTATGGACGACAGCTATCCCTTTTTTCCCGAATAACACCCCTCTTCCCTGCCAGGAGCTCTTCTCATTAGTGGCGCAGTCGTCATTAACGGCGGGCCTCTTCAAAGCGACAGCCAAATTGCGTTCCCGCGGCCAGTCCCCCTTGTCCAGGTCCGCTAATTTGACATGCTTTTCCGAACTTCGGCTACAGCAGGTCCACATGGACCACTTTTCTTAATTACGAGGCCACTTAACTGGATTAATAAAGGGTGGACTGTTCTTCTTAGAGGGAAAGAAGTGACTGTTTTGATTCATTGGTTGGTGTGGTTGGGGAAAGGTGGGTTCTTTCTTGTTCTATCAATTTTTTTATTCCTTTATTGAGGTGTTTTCTGTTTGAAAGATGGAATTGTTGTGTGAACTGTTTCGGTAGAATAAAGGATTTCTACTTTCTCAGTATCGGAACAGTATCACATATTTTTACAAGCATTTATTTAACCACTTTCATGTTCGTAAGGGAGAATTCTGTAATTGATTTTTCGCTCACTTCTTAAATACTAGTTTCGAAATTTTGTGCAAATATGTGTTTCCAATGATAGTACATTATTTTTATATATACAGAATTTTATTACTAGTTTTATCTATTGATTCTATCTGAGCCGTGCCATCTGGTAGTGATCACCACCTTAATTTAAATGGCGACATGTTGCTTAATTTTGAGTATTTTTAATTTAATGTTCCATTCTATTATTGCATTTTTTTTCAAACTGACATAACACCACAGCATACCCCCGAACTCGGAGCCTAAACGTCTCCCTGTCAGTTGGATGAGTATGTGTGAAACTTTATTGAAAAGCAAAAGCAAAAATAAAAAAAAATTACATCATGAGAAATAAAAACACTTAAAAGGGATACATGAACAACGAAGAATAAAGTGAAAAGCACATAGAGGATTACAATCCGAGTATAATATAAAATATTTACAAGAAGAGTTATCATATGAGTGCAGTGAAAGGGTAGAATGTTTCCTTTAGTTTTTACATTGTTTCATACAGTTGCAGCTCCATGATTCGAGGCTGTTAGTGTTGTTCGATGCGACGAAAAAGAAGAATAATGTATTACAACCGGTTATATTGATGATTATTGTCGCAACCATCCTAAAACTCGTGGGACTGGTGTTTGTTCTGTCTTGTTATTCATACTGAGGGGTCGCTGCAATTGTTACTCCAGGGTTGGCAGTGATGAGAAGGGTGAATTTTTCGAATGAATTACTGAAGAATTAGTGGTGGCTGGTTGCTGATTTTAAGATAGTGTGCTCTGCTGCTCAACTGGGGTATTCATCGAATTTCTGGTTCTAGGAAATGAATCTTTGGAAGTATCTATTTCTAGGCTGGGGTATGTGACGATGGTGTATTTTGACTTTTAATTAGGGCTTCGTCAGTCGCCATGAATGTGATTAAATGATCTATATTTCGTCTTGAGGATAGGGCGCTCTTCCACCAATGGACAATGAATTGTGGGCTCGGTTCCTTGTGGTGATAAGATAAAGTGAGTGGGCATCTCGTTGCGCAGTGAAGGGGATTTCCTATTTTCCCACATCCGGGGTAGTCTGTAGAATGGAGGCCGAATCTCTTGAGGTAACTGGGGAAGGGCCCATGGCCAGCGGCGAATTGGATGTATTCTCTGGACCAGTTCAGCCGTTTGTTTGATATTTTCGGTATAATGCTCATATTTAGTTTGATTAAATAATAAGCCTTAATGTTAAT
The DNA here is from genome assembly GCA_013235015.1 of Araneus ventricosus. NCBI lineage: Eukaryota > Metazoa > Arthropoda > Arachnida > Araneae > Araneidae > Araneus > Araneus ventricosus. Next base: position 298,864 of record BGPR01000520.1, read on the forward strand.
GTATCGATAAACAGCATCGAAATCATAAATGTGGAGTTTTTTCTTTCTCTTTATTATATAGGATTTTTTTTTAAATATTAGCAGGTCGATGAAGAGGTGGCGATGCTGCCAATTTCAACTGCCAGGACGCCAGACTAATATCAAATAAAAACATGCTATTTGATGTGTTGTGATGCATGCATAAAAATAGCATCCACGTAATTCTTAAGTAGAATTATATTGTTTGTTATGATTACCATTTTCTCAGATGTGCGCGCATTTTTATTCAATTCCTTTTTCCTTCCTTACAGTATTGTCCGTTTTCACAACTTTATTTACTCACACTACGATTGCAACTGTCGAAGAAACTGATTACTAAAATAAGCTGAAAAGGCAGTCGGGTCAATGTAACTTTCGTTGCTTTTTTCGAAAGGCATCATAGCGAATGCGCTCTGAATGCTAACCCACTATTCCGTTTGCACTGATCGCGACTTAACACACTTAAAGGGCCAATATTTTTTCTTTCTTCAACTCTTTTTATTTTATATTCTCTTGCATAACCTGTTAAGTAAGACACCAAAATAACTTGTTAAGTAAGACACCAAAATGACTTATGACCCTTTCATTTTTCTCATTATTTCTTCCATTTTTTATTCATAATCAATTGTTTCACAGCTGAGGAAATGTTGCACTGCATTTCTTTACAATTAATTTAATATAGAAAAATTCTTAACAAACTAATTTTGTTTGTTATAAATGAAAATTCACTAATCATTTCAATTTTCACTTGCTCCTTTTGAAAATATTCTAAATTAATCGTCTGTAAAAAAATAATTGAAGTGGATTATGATGAAGCTACATTTAATACACGGAATCCTTTGATTTTTTTGCCATCGAATTTCCTGTTTACTTATATCGTAATAAAAAGGGACGAGGATTTAATTAAAAAATGCAATTCTCAAAATAGAATTGGTTGCCTGTGTCTTAACAGTGGAAATTTATTTTATAAATGTCTTTAAATTTAAAGAAGGATTAGTGTTACCTTATGGAAACTTTTCTATTTACTTGCATAAAATTTTGTTCAATACACAACTATTTTCTTTGGTTCGCACTTTAAATATATTTAAAATTCAAAACCAATTGAATTTAACAAGTGAAATTCAACAAGAATTGGAGATTTTAATCTTAAAATTTAGGAATTATTTTGTACTTTCTCGTATACGAAGTATACAAAGAGAAAGTATTGTAATCGTCAAAAAATTCGAAGTCGAGATTTTGACGAATCTCCACGTTTTAGACCTCCCCGAGTCCGAAAAACACAATTTTGGAATTATGTCTGTGTGTCTGTGAACACGATTACTCGAAAACTATTAGAGCTACGGGGATGAAATTTGGTATGTTGTCTTTAAACATAATTTGTAGGTTTCTATCAAATTTAGGACAAAATCCGTCAGCGGGAAGTCTGTCTGTCTGTATGTCCGAAGTTATGTGAACACTATAACTCAAAAACTTGAATAGCTATATGGATAAAATTTGGTACAAAGTTTTATCGTCATGTATGTAGGCCCGTATAAAATTTTAGGCTAAGTCCGTCAACTGGTTGACTTTGCATATTTGATTTCTTCGCCATTGTACGAAGCAAAAGAAAGGCACGCGTTTTTACTGCTGTTCCCGTAATACGTTCTGTCTTGGCTCACTGCCAAATTCTTCTCGAATAAAAGTGAATTAATTCTGGAGTGTTTTCTTTTAATTTTTCTTTCACGCCGAAACATTTTCTCAATAAAAGTTGCATATTTGATTTGCGGTTAGTTTTGTTTTGTATATTTCGTAATGCATTTTTTTCTGAGTGGATTTTGCATTATTTTTACTCTGACAGAACGAAAGTAGTTGTTAAAAGTAAAGTTATAAAGTAACAAACCAAAATTAGTGTCAATTGATTCATAAGTTCTGTTTTTCATGCTTTTTTAATTTCTTAAGCACTCTGCCAATGTGCATGATATTTTCAACTACAACTATTGGTAGTAAATTTGTAACAATCAGATCGGAGATATTGCTGGCAAGCTAAAAGGCTGCTTAGATGTGTGCAAATCTTTTAGTAACTTACATTAGATAATTGAAATTTGGTATGTGGTCTTCTAATTTATCCACGCGGTGGGAGAGGAAACAGCACCTTTTTGGGGATGTATACGAGAAAGTTTAGGGGAGGCCACTCCCGCTGTTTTAAAGAAGAAATAGTTCTGAAACTCATAAATTGATTAGATTTATTTTTAACCATAAACTGAGCAGTGATATGTAAACATCACATATAGAGTTCAAGAAAATCCTGTCAGAATTTTATATGTAGTATATAATACTAAAAGAAATATTACATTCTGAATCATAAATAAGCATATTTTTTAATCAACTCGATTATTTTTGAAAAAGAAAATGTGTAACTTTTATTCACATTATGTCTCAACCAAGAAAGCGAGTTGTGTTATGTTTTCAATAAGCAACTGTGCGGTTTTGTTTGTGAAATAATATTTAGAGTATAAACAAGGTAAAATAATTCTTTGAAAAATATATTTCATTGTTAATATAGTTCGCTTCTTTTAAAATATGTGATTTATATAGCAAGTGATTATAATTTTATATGGTCATTATTGACATAACTGTCATAAATGAATATTATATTGTTTTCGAAAAAAATATATGATTGATTTTAAACTAATTTTGAAAAAATTACGCATTGTAGGGTTTAAAATATTTCAATTTTTTAAAAATAATTTTTTTGTCTTTTGGGCTAATTGTAATTTTTTGAAATTAAATTTATTGGCTGTCTTTTTACCTTGGCGGTCTACGAAGGAAATTGTAGCGAGTGGTAAACACGCGCTTCGGAAATTATGGCAACCCCTAAAACGAAACTTCGTTCTGATATTCTCCAGATGGACGCCTGTGATTAACCAAAAATATGATGAAATCTTGTGTGATATCTATAGTAAGATTTCGTACTAAAAAACGTTAAATAAAGTTGTGGTACCTCAACGCGCGTAAAAATTGCGAACATACGCAAATTTTTTTTGCAAAATATTAAGTTTCGGGGAATTCGTAAATTTTATATGTTTCATTGTAAATCATCATTCATAATTTTTTTCTCAAAATAACCAGACCTTGGGTAAATACTCTAAAAATATTCACCTACCCACTGGGTGTTTACCCACCCCACATTACTTGTGGTATGTGAGAAAGTTTCGGGGAAGTCACTCCGGTTGGTTTCATTTGGAAACATTTGTGGTGTATTCCCAAATCCTTACTTAAACAGACAGCAAGTGAAAAGACACAATGAGAAAAAATAATTATATTGAAAATAATTGCAAAAACTAATTTCAAGAAACTACAGGCACTTTATTCAATTTTGTACACTCATCAATCTCTAAACCCAGCGTGTTTTTTTTAAATCAAAAACGGAGTTTCGAGATTTATGAAACGTAATGTGTAACTTGGCAGTTCTATTCCAGAAGTTAGCAGTATAGTCAGTGACAAATGAAGATGACAATACTTTGAAATCTACACGTGACCGCATCACTGGCGAATTGCGTAACAAGTGTTTCTACTCGATTTATTCCAGTAGGAAAAAAACTCTATCACTATTTAAAAGTATGCCTTTAGTGTTTAAAAAGAAAGTTAAACAGCCTTCTCTTTAAATACTGAATTTTTATATACAGAATATTAGTCATTTGTGTTTAAAATTAAATATATTTAAATAAATCAATCAGCTTTAAGAACATCAGGATCTCATACAGTATACACTGAAAGTATTAATACCCTGTTTAGCCTTAGCGGCAATGTCAATTTGAGTTTTCACTCTCTATAGCGACATTATAATGGATATATTGTTATTTAATTTTAAGAAGAAATAATAATTAAGAAGTCATAACATATTATATTTAATTTCAAAAAATTGCTCGGTATTTCAGAGAAGCAAATTTGTGCTTTGACGTTTTAGTCGCGATGTAAATGTCACTGTGCACGCCATTTAACTTCTCATTGCACAAAATCTTAATGTTATGAAGTGTTTTTTTTTCCTTCCGAGATGGGAAATGGATTCCAAGATTAATCGGTGGAGAACACCCGAATGCGAGTTCCCAAAAGTATGTATTCATAGTGTATTATTTCAAAACGGGGCCTAAATGCTGGAAATGAAACTTAATAAATCTCGATACATAAATGATCATCTTACTCTAAAAAGATTAATTTTCGATAATTTAATTCTAAAATCAATTAAAAATTGATGAAATTTCTATGCAATAAAAACGCAAATTTTGATAATTTTATCATTGTCGACGAGGACAGCAAGTACTCCAATGATTTCTTCCTTAAGCATGATTTAATACTATTGCTTTTCTAATACGAGTGCGGATTAATATTTTGTCCCCTGCGATTTTTTAAACATAAATGATGCTGTGCTCAAAATCCTAAGTATAGTAGTGCGTTTCCTAAGAATTTGTGCCCTTCTTTTCCAGAGCCGACTGTCCGCTTTTACTGTTTCTACGATTAGTAGGGGAAAGAGTGTAAGATGAAGAATTGGATTTTTCTCGAAAATTTCCCTAGATGAATGCCCCGATTCTGCATCATCAGAGACCTATAACGACCAGCAACACGTATCAGACCAAAAGATTCCACCCCGTTCTTTCTGTGATTTACAATACGTGGTATTGTGTTTTTGAGTTGTTCCTACGCAACTTTTGGTTGTTGCTCGGTAAAGGATAGCTTTCACGGAGTAAATATTTTTGATTTATACATGTGATATTCGTAAAAAGCTAATCAAAGTGTTTTCGGTGATGTATTATTTTAATTTTTCTTATCAGCTGATATCCTTCAATGTTTTTTTTCTTAAATAAAAAGGCGAAATCGGGTAAGATGATGAACCCTCTCCGCGTTACTTTATGAGCTCGTCGTGCTACCTGACTGCCACTTTCCCTTCCTGCAACTCTCTGGCACTCGAGTGAATAATGAGCATCTCATCAAAAGAGGAGATGGAGGGAAAAGAAGATAAACGAAAACTGTGACAGTTGGAGAAGGCTGAAGAAAATAAGACTAAATGTAACAAGCCTGCTAAAAATTCTACAAAAAAGAGGAAAGTAGCTAAACGGCACCTCGACTTCTAATGTTCTGAGTCTGAAGACTCAATTCATTCGTTTGAATTTCCTCACGTTGAAGCTGATGACAATCAGGTCCCAGAAGACCTCTATAACGAAGAATGCATCATTTGCAGTGAGCAAGGAAAAACTGAATTGGAATTCCAATGTTTTATGTACAAGCTCTGGCACCATTCCACCTGCACTGGCTGGGACACAATCCAAGCCCATGGCGATGCGACTTTTGTAATTGATTTCATTTCTTAAGGTTTGAATCTCAAATTTCATTTGATAATATTTCATTTGTTTTGTGCTGTTACTTTAGTCCGATTATGTTTGTTTTCTGTTATGTGCAATTTGTTATGATCAAGATGTGATCTCAACAGTCTTAAATAGCTTTTTGATAGCATATGGATGTTGAATTAAATTATCTCAGTTCGTCATCTTGCCCGCACAGTCGGGTAAGATGACGAAAATGAACTATTTTTTCTGAAATGAAATTTTGGGGTTTCAAATTTGAAAATAAAACTTAAAAAAAATATCACTTAAAAATAAAGAAGATATTTTGCCGAAACAATACTCCTCCTTCAACGAATATTGAGGTCAGTAAAAATCCCCAAAGCTTAAGGTCTCCATCTTACTCGACTTTCCCCTATAACTCGGACTGAAACTGTTGAGAAATGGCACAAAGGGAGTGACAAAGTCCTTCGATTTCGAAGAAATTTTTCATATTTTGTATCTGTAAGCACATTATCATGATGCAAACATATTTGCTATGATAAAATGCGTTAGGTTGTTCAGTCGTTTGTGATCAGTGATCAAATGAAACTCGTTATTAAAGGAGCATTATTTAATATTTCTTCAAAGAAGACTTCAAAATTTTAATAAATTAATCTGTAAATTTAAATAAAAGTGTTTCGATAGTGCGCCTTTTAGTGAGAGATCAAATATATGAATCAACAAAGTTACATCCCATCTAGTGGCAATCCAGTTATATTCTCACTATAATCTATCACATCATTGGAGACCTCACAGGCCTGGTGATCGAGTTTGGCTTCGAGATCGGAGGATCACGGATTTGAGGTCAAATTCCAACAAATATTCACTAGATTTGTGGGCCTGTTGTGCGAAATGCAAGTCATTCTTTTTACCGCTGGGTCGGGGTGCTACTGTTGAATTATCTCTGACTGCTATTATTCTAGGATATATTTTTTTACAAAACATTTAAATAAGCATTCTTTTGAAAGCTTTTTGACACCTTCTTTGGAAATAATAGGAATAATTAAACAAAATTTGTTAAAGTCTAATGTTTTTTGTCGTAAGTTAAATTCATTTAAACTGAAATCTGCATATTACTTCGCCCACATTATTACCATTATCAAACACCATGTTTAATATTCTGTCGCCCATGAAATGATATTTATTGGATCTTCATTTTTCAATTCCTACTATTAGTTCACACTCTCCCTATATATTTATATATCTTGTTCAAATATTCAATCGTTAATAAAATACTTTTTATTCAACCACTCAAGTTCAAATGCATTTTTTTAAGCTTGCAGTGGATGACACTTGATGTTAATACAGTTTTTTCAAATATCAATTCATTAATTAAATTTAATTAATTAATTTTAGTTTTATATGGGAGAAAAAAATTTCTAAAATAAAATTTTTCTTTGTAAACCTAAGTAGGAATTGATTAAAAAATTTTTTTTATATTATTTGTTAAAAGAAAAATGACTTCACTGAAGAAATGAGTTGAGTTGGATTTTCGTTTTTTGTTTTTACCGGTTTTGTATTTTTCAATGGCGCAGCCTCTAACTGTGATTTTCTTGAGCCTTTTATCTCCTTTAACAGCGAAAATTATTTCTATTACGCATCTCGAACTTGCATCGAATTTGTCTGTATTTTCTGTTATAATATGAACAGTTTTCGGTTCTATACAATTAAATTCATATTGCTCTTCTGAATATGCAAATTTGAATTGAATTCTTAAGTCCGGAGACTGAAACTCGACAAATAATTATGATAATTTTTTCTTGCTTGTTTTCAGACGAATTATGAACGTTATCGAATGGCAAAAAAAAAAATATCAAATAAGCTCTAATAGTATCTCATTTTTGTTATTTTTCGTAATTATGTAGATTTTCTAGAATACAGAGCGCGAAAATCTTTTCGCTATCTTTTCATCTTTGGTCTACTGGTGGTCTATTGGTGGATTGTCTGCATTTTTTTTTTCCATGAGGAGAGGAGCTTTACTTAAAACAAAGCAGCTGAAAATTTCTTTCTCCGGACGATCGAACAATAATCTTATTTTTGAAAAAGATAATCGCCCTTAAATAAAAAAAAAAAAATTCCCTTCATTAAGGCAGACGGTAATTTTACAGCTCAAAAACAAGATTATTGCAAAATTCACTTTTGGAGGCTGCGTCGAAAAAAAACCCCAGAATGCCCGTTTTCCGCCTTTTTCGTGCCACTGCTTACGCCATTTCTCCTTTCAAAGTCAGAAGCCATCGTCAACATGGAATGCGGCCTTTCTGACTCGACAAATAAATGAACGGCGAAAAGAAAGAAAGTGTTGGTTCTAACCCTATTTCGTGCAGCATTTTAGCTAGATAGCCAAACCCCAAATATATGGCTCATGTTTAATCGAAAGCGTGATATCTTCTCTTAGTCGAAGCTAGTCACATAACTAAAATTTATTGGCGTATTTATTGTGACGAGTAAAAAAAAATTTTGTTGCTAGTCTTTCTTTTCCTTTGAGATCTTGATCTTTCGGTTGTGGTGTCTTGGCTTATGTGCGACCAAATAAATGCAAAGCTTAGGTTGACTTAAGTACTTTTATTTACACAGCTATAATTTAGAGAATAATTCTTGCATAGCAATCTTGATTAAATATGTTTATACAAAGTTCGATCATTGAGATCGTAGTTCTAGGACGTTAAAGTTCGATGGAGTCGTAGTCCACAAAAGAAGTAATTCAAAAAGGATGGATAGCTTCCACCTATCATAGCGTGAGAGCCTAAGCACGAGACTACAAGGAGTGCTTGCAATTTGATGAGCCGGGAGTTCGGAATAGTGCCCATTTCTCAGTGTTTGTTGCCCAAGTCCGCATTAATTCTGAACTTTAAATCCGAGCTGATCACGCAGCTCTTTTCGGCGTTCCGGAGTCTGAAAACCAAGTTTGAGACTCCTAAATCGGTTCTTCACTGCGCTCCTCTTTCTCAACTCCACATTCCGTGTTCATCCCCTACCTCAAGGGGTGGAGCTCCGCCTTCCTTTCATTCCACTGGGAAATCGCACTCCCGAGCGACCAACGATTAACCTTCCATGTTTCCAGTGGCCAAATCCGACCGTGGGAAATGTTCTTGAGTTTCCTCACCACAGGACCTATACAGGTGTGACATGAAAGAGTACCGCTAATCTTCTCATTAGCCGACTTCAGTGCGCTCTCTGACAAATATTTATTTCTGTGCATTGAGGTCGCTTTCTGCTTGAAGCTATTACCCTCGCTAACGCCTCCCTAATGACCACCAGGTGCAGCTGGCCTGCAGTCTGCGGCTGAATTCAAAGTAACTCGAATCTCTTTCTCGTGGGAATTGTGCTTGTCGGAAGGGAAAACATCACACGGGTCACAAGAAGTCTCTGTTCTAAGGAAAGTCGGGCCTCTTACAGAAAAAGATCTTATTTTTAGAATCCCTACCTGCAGGTGACCCTTGATGAAGTCTGCAAGGGGAAATTCTATTCTACTTTTTCCAATAATACTTTGATTGCTTAATTAAGGTTGCTTTGTTTTTCTTTTTTTCATAAAATGTTTTGTCTGCTATTGTTCTTCGGTTGCAGTAGCATTTTGCGCGCTCTAGAAACAATATAATGTTATGTTATATTGTTGTCTTTTATCGTTTACGGCGCTTTTTGGCTTTTATGCTTTCAGGTTTTGTTGATTTAGTTGTTTTACACTTTTTCTCTTGACTTTTACACCTGAGAAGTAATGGCACAAGTGAATTCTGATTTAGCTTCAATCTTTGAAGCTATGTTATCTTCTTGAAAGAATTTCAGAAGAAATCGACTTACATTTGTGTTTCTCCTGGAGGAAAACCTCCAACTGCAGAGAGAAATTCGGGAGTAAAGCTCACATCCGTCTACCAATTTTTGAAACAATGCGTTTTGTAAACATAGTCAGAGTATTCTACCCATAAAGATCTTCAGCCAGTTAATCTCCCTCACCACGCTATGCCATGCCTTAGCACATTTAGCTACATGAGTGGTAAACAATTAAAATGTACTTGATTAGAATTTCGCAAAAAGCG
>BGPR01000520.1:308279-324035 GCA_013235015.1 Araneus ventricosus
ACCCACTTTAAACTACATGATCCTCGAAATAAATCTTCAAAGAAAGAGGGGTTAAAAAACCCTCTTCACCTTCCTTTCCAAACGATAAATATAACTACCATTCCTTCTAAAAACCACTTTTAACGTCTTATCGTCCTGCCGGTGTCACTGCCGAGCAAAGAACATCCGACTCTTAATATTTATGAATAGAGCTACTTTTTATCATCCCTTCTGCAGCTTCTCCTTCCGCGTTGACCCGAGAGCCTTAATTTCTTTCGCCCGATAACAATGAACGGCTTCTGGCGAACTTCCCGGCAGATAATATAAGCTGACGCGCCAAGTGCCACTTCATGAGAGAGCCTCGCCTTTTTACTTTACTCTCTTTTTCTCTCTCGCTCATCTTTTACTCTCTTCTCCCTCTGTAGCTTGTTAAGTAAGTCCTGGATTGGCGATGATAGCTTTTGAGAAGAGATCCTTTGTAACTTTTGATGACGTACTTTGCTTCGGATTAGTGGGTATATTCGGAATGGCACCCTCTTTTGTGTTTCTGTATCACTGCATCGGATGGTTTTGGAGAGGATCTTTTAGGGATTGTTGTTGGATGTCGTTTCTAAATTATGATGCATTTGTTGAACTAGAAAGCGATTTCTTTTCGAAAAATTGCATCGGTTACCTTCAGTTCTTAACATAAATTATATCTCGCAATGCTTACGAAAATTTAAATTTAAAATGTAGTAGTACTTTGCTGAGTATTTAAAAAATACATTTATAAAAAAGCATCACTACTCCATATATATTCAAATAATAAACAAATCGTCTGTTTAATAAATATTTAGTTAGTGGTGACGGTTTTGATTGTACTTGGACTGGTATGTCTAACCAAGTCCGTGAGTCACTGGGCTCATGAAAAAGGTGGGAGTTTATGTTGGTCAAAGTGACCTAGAGCACCTAAGCAGCACCTGAGGTAGACTTCTAACTTAACTCCTATGTGGGAATAGGTTATCTTCCTGGGGGAGTTTCAGGAGAAAGTGGGCCACATTTGTGCTTTTCTTGGAGGAAAATCTTTGGCACACAGCCCGACTGCCGCAAGTAATTCGTCACTAAAGACGCATTGGTCTACCAGTTTGGGAATTGATTGTACTTGGTCTGGTATGTCATTTGGACATACCATGACATACATATGTCATGTAACATTTGGTAGCTAATATCAATGTCTAAGATAGAACTCATAACCTTCCTCCTTCTATTTATGTTCCTCATCCACGCCATAATATCATGGTCACTAGTGGGCACGGAACTGGCGCTCGGAAAATATCTGTAAAAACTCTTAAGAAAGATGGAGAGAGGCAAAATAAATATTTTTTGTAAGGGAATGTGTACACTGAAATGGCACGTCTAGGCGCTGATGACGAGGGAAAATGTAAAAAGCATAAAGAAAAATAGGCCAATAGAAGTACATCAAACTGGTTAATATGTGCTGTTTCTACAACAAATGCTCAAACGAGCGACCACTAACAAGAACACACGCTTCAGCTACAGTTGGCTCTTGGATGACAGTAAATTTTGAAAGGTGCCAAATATGTTCCTAATATTTCGGGCAGCAGATAGTCTGGTGATGAGATTTGGTTTTGTTTCGATGGGAATAACATAAATGGCGTTTTTCATATTCCGCCTCAAGAGAAAATCCGAACGCGACAATTTTGATGATCGTGGTGGTCAACGAACAGAATCCATCGGCTTATCCGGTTGTTTGTATTTGGCGTGTCCAGGCAATTGCGCCATGAATTAGAGCTTAAACGGGAAATTTCCCGAAACACATTACTTGACAAAAAAAAAATTTTTTTTATTCCCTTTTCTCATCCTTTAAAATTTCGTTACATATTTTGCGAGTATATCACGCAATTTTACTCATCTGTTTACAGTCACACTAAAATGAATATTACATTATGAAAGCTTATTTTACTTTGCTTAGCTTTAATTTTACATTATGAAAGCTTATTAATTAAGCTTGATGGCTAATATTATGGTAATCTTATTAGCGTTCTTGATGTTTGTATGTTATAATTTCCTTTCCTTTTTATTTTGTTGTTCGTATGTGGATTTGCCTCCTAGATTTCTTTGTTTGAGGAGTTCGGGCTATGAGAAGCTCTGTTTAGCTTAATGCTTGCTTCTTAGAGAAAATTTCCCAAATATTCCATTTAAATCCATTTCGAATAGTTCTTAGCCCTTGATAAAGTGAACTAGAATGGATTCCTTGCTTTGTTTTTTGCTTTTCGTTTCCATCGAATAAATACTCTAGGATTTCTTTTATTACCTTTCCTTCTTAATTTTGGCTATATTTGTTTATTTGTATATTGTTCTCTGCTTTTTGTTTAGCTGCTGCAATTACGCGCTTCATAAACATTGTTATAATTTTTCTAACTTCTTTTCTTTTTACAATAAAATTCTTCTATTCTTTTAATTTCATTGTATGATAATTAAAATATTTTTTCTTGTTCCAGTTTTAATTTTGCATTTTTTAAAATTTGCTATATTTTTTCTTGTTGACTGTTTGCATACTATGATCCCATACTTAATGATTTTATTAATTTTTCATAAAAAGTAATTTAAATATATATAATTAAACGTAAGAAAGAAAGGAAAATTGTTTAAAATTTAATTTCAGCCTTAATTTTTTGTTCAAATTAAATAATCGAAGAAATAATTGTTTAATTGAAACTTGTTCATTGCAAAATATCTTTGAAGTCAAAAATGTAAATACATAGCTTTACTAATCAATTGTTAAATTATAAATCGGAAAACGGCAAGAATGGGGTGAGACACGTGACTCGCTGCTCAGTCCAACGGAAGCACGAATGTTCTTATATGCAATAAATAATTTCTAATCTGAAAGGAGCGGATGAATATTTAAATAAAAGGCGAAATAGCATACATATATTGCAGTGGGATCAACCTTTACAGGTTGCCAGTCAACAGGAAGACCTATTATCTAGGTCCCTCTTCTCATGCCTCTAATTGGAAACTAGCATTTCCCAGTTTGAGACGCTGACTCCTCATACAGGTTCTTGTTCTGATGTTCTTGTGGTGCAATCGATTTCATTCGAAGTCCATAAACAACAGATTCAAAATTAATTCTGCTTGAGAATATAGAAACCGAAATACGTTAGATGTGTTTCAAGAAGTGTAAAATTATAAATATTTATGATAATAATAACAATAATTCTCGAAGGTAGTGCTTTCAGAGAACTAATTTCTTTAGTCATAGAAGTACAGAAATTGATCGATTATAAATATTAACAGCAGAAAACAATCATATTTAGAACTAAAATCTTAACTGTAAGATTTCGAACAGTATGGTTGCCCCGGTTCTTTTTTTCTGGAAGGAAAAGGAACTTCTTTTCTTGAAATTGAAGTTGGAAGAATAAAGAAATATTGAATGCTATCAGTTTTCATTCCATGTTTCTTCACTACTGCAATATCGATCATAACAAGTACTTAAAAGATGTTTATGTTATGAAAAGAATGTGATATGTACAAAAACATTTGCTTTGTCGTTAAAAAAATTACCTTCATAATTTTGGTTTTTAAATTTTTCTGTATATACTTTTCTAGTGAATGATAAATTCGCGGAAAAAATTGCAGCTGTTGTTTACATAAACATACAATTTCATATAAAAAAGGAAATTAAGTCCTAATTTCTTATTAATGTTAAGCTGTTTCCACGACAATTCTTGCTCGATAACGATAAATAAAACATATTCATATGAGAAAGTTGATAGAAAAAAAATGAAGTTTTTCACCCCAAGTGTTATTTTACGCTTTTACTTTTATTTTCCACTTAAATATTTCTGGTGGAGAATTGCATTTAAGAAACTAAAGAAAAGAAGAAATTTAATATAAACGCACACTTTCTGCGTAACGTAGTACAAACAAAAACAATTTAGTCTCTTCTCCAGCTGTTCTAGAAAAGAATGGGGAAATTTATGGTAGGGTAGACCGGGGCTAGTTGGGCATAGGGGCACGTTGGATCAATCGTAATATTTTAAATATTTTCCGATAGATAGCGCTGTTACTTCAGCCAAGTATGTGTCATCCCTCCTCCCTTCTTTCCCGTAAAGGTCATTGGAATAGCAGCGTCTACTAACGAACTAGCTGGAATTTTCAAATTTTTGCCAAGGTGAGTAACTTTCCTTCCTTATAAATGATCTTCTTTTTCTATGTTTTTATATTACAATTTCCATTTTTACAAATAATATTCTGAAAGAGAACTGTTCATAGTTACTGTAGGGCATGTTTGTTTAATTAAATACTTTCAAAGTAAATTCGCACACCCATCGGAAACAAAAATGGCGACATGGGGTAAGTTGGGCCATTTCGCATGGGGGACGTTCGGCCGGCTGTCCAACTTGCCCCGTAGAATATTGATCCTGTGGAAATGGCGAGCGAACGTACCACGTAGTATCTCCAAAGCCTAATTGTAACGAATGAAGTCTCGAAATCAATTCATTTATGTAACCGTTCTCTCAATTTCATGTATAATTATTCTTTTTTAATTTCTTTTATATTCAAAGGAAGAAAATATTGATGATGTTCAAAATTTGCAAATTGAAATCATATCAAATATCCCATTGTTATTAAAAGACAATAATTAAGATAAAATATTTTAAATTGAAATGCATATAGAATTTAAAGTTCAATTTTAGTAATATTTTTTAGAGATTTTAAAATGTTCTTTTAATTTTGCGATGGGATTACGCCGAATTAATATATGGCATGTCCATTATGAAAAACTATAATGATTCAATGTTGCTGTAAAATCAAATGACGCTGCTACACTGTTTTTCATTATCTGCGATATATAAATATATCTGAATTTATGGGATATGCACCAAATTTTAAATGCAAGATAATTGTTAAGAAAATCTAAGATGATTCCATCTCCATTAAAAAAGTGCAAAACAGAATGCGCTGTTATTATTTTACGATGAATTTAAAAATTGTATCTCAGTTCTTGTTGAGTAAAAATGCACGAGATTTGTATCTATAACCTAACTGTGTTATTTAAAATAATATTTATATTATTTTTTGAATTAATATTATTTATATTTTTCTTTAAATTAATATTATAATTTATATTATTATAATAATATTAATATTACTTTTCTGCCTTAAATATAATAATATGGAAGAATTTTTTGCGATAATCACAACATGCTACTTTGTTTCTCTTGCAGGGCTACCTGCTAAGATGGTTCGCCATTATGCTAGAAAATCGGAAAGAGGGAATGCTTCTTCTTAAGCAATGAAAGCTGCTGTTTTAAAAGTGAAGCTGTAATGATGAAAATTGTGACGATGAAGTCATTTAATTCTGTTTTCAACATAAAGCTTATTAAGTTTGTCGTTTCAATCTCTTGGTTTTTTTGCTTCACACAATTTTACAATTTTATGGCTTCATCAAGGAATAGTGCATGAAAAAGATTTTCCTTTAGGATATCTTGTGTTATCGTTCGCAGGAAATGAAAAGTAAAATGTTATAAGATTTTTTTTATGTTTCTTCAATTCTACCTTACCAGAATATTAAATAAGTGATGTGGCCCAACTTACCCCGTAGTCGGGGCAGGTTGGGCCACGCGACTTGGTATCAGTTTCAGATTTTAAATTAATATTAATAATTAATATTTTGAAATGTTATTATGGTGAATTCTTCCTGAAGGTACACTCATAGTGTTTGCATTAAAAAAAATTTAAAATGCTGAATTGTATTTTTTTAAAAATTCTTAGAAGAAAAAACAGCCCAACTAGCCCCGGTCTACCCTACTTTCCCTGCCTTTGGGCTGTTTTTGTTACAGAAAATACTGCGAGATTTCAAATTTTCTTCCGTATGCAACATAAAGCTGCTTTACTACGTAGGATTTGTTAAAAACATTTTTTATTTCTGTTTTTGTTTCTGTGCAGTTTCCCCTACAAACAAATTACAGCTTGTTAGTCTTGGAAATTCATTTATGCATTCCTATCTAAAAAGTTCGATGTTATTTTAAAAAAGATAGGATCTCACTCTTTTTTTCTTAGCGGTAATATAATAAACTATCAGTCTTTTAAGGCCTTTCCTGAAAACTGCTTCTCACAATCGTGTATCTAATTGATTATATCGGATATTCGAAAGCAAAGCATTATTATTTAGTATGTAGAAACTTGAGAAATTTTTTTCCTCTTAGAAATTGTTCTTAACCAAATGTGTTAATTTATATACAAACATAATTTTGAATCGAGAAACACATTAACTTAGGACAGAAGAAAGCCTTTTGATGATGCTTTTATACTGCCAAAGGAAGCATCGGCCGTTGCCAGTTCGATGTTCCACATGGTCACCTTCACATCGGAGTTTTCGCGTTGTAGTACATTTTTTTTATATATTTTCAAACAGGATACTACCGAGGGGACTTCAATATGGGGATGAAAAGTGTTCGTGTAAGTAAGCAGGGTCTCGCTTCCCTGGTAGGCATTATAATGTTTGGGTGGAATTACTCCACGGCGATGACGGCTCGTGATTCTGTCTGGGAGGTCGTCGCCTATTCCACTCGTATTGAGGGCTATAATGCGTCCCCCAAATTTGCTATTCGCTGTCATGCAGTCACTCCACGTGCTACGGCTGGTCGGGGGTAATTCGTTTATGAAGATAATTATCAAACAAGTGAGCACAAGATGGTCATAATCGAATTACATATCACCCTGGAATTTGACGCCTTGAGATTTGCCTCGTTAATTTATATCATTCTCTAGGTTTTCCTCGACATGTGTTGCTTCGGTTTTCACATCCATCTTATATCTCTATGTATAAGCTCCACGCTATTCCTTTTTTTATTTAATTATTTTAATTCTTATTGTGTGAACCACTGCTTAAAGATTATCTGAATCAAAATGTTATTGCAGCATTCATAAAGAAGGATTGTGCTTTAGAGCCAATATAGAACAACTTTTCATAAAAAGAACGAGAGAGAGAGAGAAAAAAAACCTTTATAACTTTACTAATGTAAATTATTCTAAAATCTTTCAATTAATTTATTCTGCATAAGTATTGTAGTATCGTATTTTTCTTTTAATTACAATTTTTATATATTTTTTTAACTAGTTGAGTTTCTTTTTGAATTGTATTGTAGAAATAGCATGCAAGAAATAAGTTTACTGACTACGTTTGGAGAATTCCTCTAATTTAGATTAATTCATCTCCTATGGAAACACTTCATGCTTCGAACTCTCAGCGCTAATTTTATTTTATTAGCAGATGCGGGATTCAGATGCGCAAGCGTTAAAAGCTGACAAAAATCTTCATCCGTACTAAAACTCGAGGAATTTCAGGCGCACGTAAGGCCTGCGTAAAGAAAACACAAGGGGGCGTGATCTTCACGCATCGCTCATTTGCATAACAGACATTCTTTCAACCAACAACACGTCCTCTTGACGCGTCATTCATTCCCATAACATTCTTTTAACAGAATACAGATGTCATCTTGAAGTCTCGTCCATTTCAATAAGTGAAGGAAGAATTGTCTTTTTTCCAACAAGGTGTTTTGCACATTGCAAAAGGAAACCAGCGGGAGTGGTCTCCCTAAACTTTCTCGTATGATCCTATCAATATGGAGAAAAAATAAGCTAAGAGGCAGTGAAGGGGATGGAGGATGCCACAAAAATATCCCACTTCATCAATGACTCAGATCAGTAAAGTTGATAAGTGATATTCCAGGCAAGAGATTTATAAATAAGGATTTATTTCACAGTGCAAACATGAAATTGTCGGTTAGAACATTAAAAAACATTTAAATCAAAATGGATCTGCAGATAGACACATCTCGTACAAGAAAGTTACCATACACATAAGTATACTTGATCGAGAAGAGGAAATCATTCAGTGAGGAGCCAAAAAGGACAATCGGTACATTTAGATCCGAGTAGCTGATGATCAACAAGCCGCGTGCAACTTCAGATGAAGGAAATCAGTTGAAAGGCTCCAACTCTGTTCAGGCAAGACGGCTATCATCTATGCTGCCACAGAGGCTCGTTCATCGCCGATGTGGATTGGCTTATGCTGCTTGCACTCACTCCTCTTGGTCTGGTCTGACGGAAGGCACTCCTATATATACTTGGATGAATAGTGCTCGCGCAGAGCTTTTTAGCATCCTGCATGGAAGAATTCCACCTGCCGCCTCATGGCAAAGTGAGAGACGAAAATGCAAAGGTTCGAGAGGCCGCCACAGCAGCAAAACGAACAAGCTTCCCTAACGCAGTGGAGAAAAAAAGATTGGGAATCGGAAGCTTGGAGACGAAAGGCGTGGGTAAAAACGGAAAGGATGAGCGCGAGTGAATTGCGCAATAATGGCCTCGCGTCATTGTGTGAAGAGAGAAGACAAATAGGCGATGCCTCATGGCAAAGTGAGAGACGAAAATGCAAAGGTTCGAGAGGCCGCCACAGCAGCAAAACGAACAAGCTTCCCTAACGCAGTGGAGAAAAAAAGATTGGGAATCGGAAGCTTGGAGACGAAAGGCGTGGGTAAAAACGGAAAGGATAAGCGCGAGTGAATTACGCAATAATGGCCTCGCGCCATTGTGTGAAGGGAAAAGACAAATAGGCGATTTCAACACCTTCTTTTCAACCGATTGAAACGAAAATTGGGCACGGATCTACAATTACTTTTAGCAGGCCTTATACCAATTTATCTTCATCAAAGCTTTAGGGTTTACGAGATAAAATGTTTAGAAGTATGCGATTACACAGACCGACAGATAGTAAACACTTTGATGCGGACCTACATTCCTGATGAAAAAACTGTGTACCAAATTTTATCCATCTAGCTATTCAAGTTTTTGAGTTACAGTGTACACATGAACGCGGACAGACAGACTTCCCTTTGACGGATTTTGTCCAAAATTTGATAGAAACCTACAAATTATGTGTCAAGATCGCATACCAAATTTGATCCCCGTGGCTCTAATAGTTTTCGAGTTATCGTGTTCACAAACAAACAGACAAAATTCTAAAATTGTGTTTTTCGGACTCGGAGAGGTCTAAGACGTGGAGATTCGTCAAAATCTCAAGTTTGAATTTTTTGACGATTGCAATACTCTCTTTCTCTTTGTATACGAGAAAGTAAAAAGGTGTTACGCCGCAGTACATCTTAAGACAATCACGCGCAGTTAGAGGATACGCGTAGTTATGTTTGCCAGGTGACTTTTACGTCACGTGAATTAAGTCCATTCCATGAGGCAGCAGCTGGTTGGCAGGTTGCGTGTGCTCCTCTTTGTGAGCCCGCCTTTTCACCCTATTTTCATGAGTTGACCTAATCCTCTGCTCATGCGTGATGGTAACGAAGGGTTCTCTAAATGTGGCCGAACTTAAATATAGACTTAAATTTTGCGCACTCCCTCTTCGTATAAGTTAAAGTTGTGATTACAATTTAGGGCTTTCCATACTGCACTTGAACACTGAACAACAATGAATTTATTTCTCAGAAAATGTTGTTAGGGCATGTTTGAAGACATCTTTAAACTATTATTTTACGCCACTGATTTCCATATAGAGAAAGAAGAGATAGGATAGTAAAAGTGACAAATTATTGAAAAAATAATTATTGAGAGTCAAACCGAAAAAAGTTGCATTCTTCTAATGCGAAATTCAAATAGGTTGATGTTTATAAGAATTTCATGTACAGATAATTGGTATTTTGTTATTTAGTAGTTAAAATTTAAATTCATTGGAAAGAAGAATTGGAAGGAACTGTGATCCCGACCACCGAATGGTTGAGAAGTGCTGTTACATATACTGAAAGGTTTTGTCAACTGCCGATAGATGACACTGTCTGGGACTCATTATATTTTAAAAGACGGGAAAATATCTTTTTGTAGCAAATTCTTTCTATTGTTTAAATCTATGTGATTAGTTGTTTTTCGGCTAATCGCAATGGTTGAATTCTTTTATTGATTCGGTTAACTGGTGTTTTCATCTCTATTACTATGATAATTACTATCTCTCGATAAATTACTATGTCTTACTTATGTCTTTTACTCCAGATTTTAGTTATAAATCAAAAAAGAATATCTTTTCATTTCGGTAACTCATAAATATGTCATTTCATTATCAAATAAATCAGGACTAGATGTATGCCTTTTTTGTCGGCGGGCTTAAATCTTTGTTTAATCCAATCTACTGATTTTTTTAAAGAAATGACACTAAAAGTTTGATTGAAGTACTGAACTCCTGCTGTATCAAGTTTAACAACTGCGTATTAATTTGATAACATTGTGAATATATTCTGTAATCAATTGGCTCCCATTTCAATTCACGCCATCATTTTGTTACTGCTATAATTTACATAAAGAACGCTCAAGAAATGATGAGCTTCATTCAAAAGAAGCATCATCCATAACTAACTCTATTCACATCATTATCACCCACATCATTTCCTCCCGATATCAAATATTTATGTACCTTTCTACCCTGTTTACCCGGCGCTGCCACTCAGAATTACTTGCAAGTGTTTGCGATTTATAATTCACGGCGGGGGCATTTTAGATAATAACCTGCCCATTTTGTTCGCAGGGAGGGGAGGGTGCAATGTCCATCGCCCACTGCATAGTCTCGAATTTCTATCTCGACAGTCACGGGTACAGTGACGGTAAATAACGAGCTCTCCTAACAACGCAGCTCCCCGAAATCACTGGGAGCATCATTAAATGAGTGATTTGTCATTCATATTCAGAGCTCCACGCCGTAGCGTCATTAGCTGGCGTGGCATTATTAGCTTTAATGCATCATAGAATATCGCTTTTAATGTAATTATGCAGATTTATAGGAAGCTGCTGGATTAGAAGGGATAGGGAGTTGCAGGAAAAATAAGATATTCGGTAGAGGCTGGGTATTGTGTTCTATCTAATAATGGATCGCAAGGCTTGTTGAAGTTATCCATGGATGAGTTTGTTTAAAAGTTTTCTTGCGCTGTTTATTCAATATCCTGTGAGCTAGAGCACTGCATAATTAGAGGTTGTTTACATTATTATTATTGATTTATTCCGCTTAATGAGTCTTGTTGTAGGTTTGAATAATGTGATGAGAGAATTTGTTTATCCTTGCCAATGTTATCTTTTTGTTCCGCATAAGCATAATTGGCTGTTTGTTATTGTTATCAACGCATTTTGCTTTATCACCTATTTTTACTAAAGAGAATTATATTTGTCGAAAATAATTGGATAGTAAGTTTTTATTTCGAACCGTAAGGAAAACTGAGAGTCCGTTGCTTGACAAAATGAAACAGAAAGCAAGCATCTTTATGGCTTGGGATTTCAGTTAAAAATAAAGCATGATAAGTTCTGTTTGTGGCTGGGTTGTTTTCGTTAAAGATATACGATATTATTAGATTAGATTTTCTTTAAGATATACGATATTGGAGAGCTAAATGCAGTCGATTTGCATAACGTCACGACTGAAAACTGTTACTACTACCATTTGGATAGCTGAATAGAGTCAATTCGCATGACGTCACAGATGAAAACTGTTACTGCGCATGCCATTTCACGTCTAACTGCACATTGTTTCGTGATGTGCTATGACGCTATTTTCTTTATTTTTCTACAAGGTGCTCAGTGCTTACAAAAATTAAATTGGCGCAAGGCATTTGATATGTTTCACGAGAGCATGAATTTACCTCCATTTTTGTCTAAAAGTTTTAAAATTGTTTTATTGTTCTCAAATCTATTGGGTTTTATTAGCACTTTTAATCTATTTATTATTATCCTGAACTACTCATTGTCCAGTTTAAGCTTTCCCGTTAAAAATTAATAAAAAAGGCAGGAAAAAAAGCTTTAAAATTACTTTTCACGTTATGGTCACTCATTAAATTAAAACATTATCAACAAAGTTGGTTTCAATTTATCAAGCCTAGTATATAGTTAGAACTTTATCTGAATTCAGCTATTATTATTATTGTAATTTACGAAATATTTGTTTATTTTCATTACAAAGTTTAACGTAAACATTTAAAAAAGTTGTTAAATTTTTTAGAGAGAGGGAGGGGAAGAGCTCTAAACGTTTATGCATTCCCACTTTTCAACTAACAACTGAACATTTAGCATGGTCAGTTTGATGCAGAAAAGTGGTTTTTCACTTAACCTTTCAACGTTAGATTAGAGACTGAAGTCCGAACATTAATAGGCGTTGGAGATGAGGAATAGGAAGAGAATGGTGCATCGATTGTAAAGAATTTTAGTAAAATGCCCATCCATTTTATAAATTATTCTCAAAATACTTAACAACTGTGTCGTCAAAGAGATTTTCTGGTTCCAAAACCTCACATCCATAATTTGTTGACTTATTATTAAAGAGGATATAAAATAAATTTTAAAATAAGAAGACTCTTGAACTTTATATAATTTAAAAGCTTTAAATTTTTGCAATTCTTGGACGATCAGTTTGTTGTAAACCAAATTTGATAAAGAGTACCGAGTTTAATTTTCAAACATCCGTAACATAAGCACACCTATCCATTAAAACATACCTTTATATAAATGCAAACATCTTCGCATAAGGTATAACTTTCTAAATTTCTACAAACGTTCATCTGTTCATAAAAGTTTTCTGTTTACTTTAAAAAACATTTCATGGCCAAAAAGAATATACAATTAAATATTAATTGTATATCTTATTAGTTTAATAAGATATTATTACATTATTATTGTTTTATTAAATGCATTCTTAATTCATTATCAAGCAAGTGATTTTTTATGCATATATCGCTTCATTTTTGCCCCGTAAGCAACGCGGCCCATCCAAATCACTTATAAAACAATCCTCTACACCTTCTGGCTTCTAAATTTAAACACCACCAGATTACGCCGTGTATTTATTTTTCATTTATTGGTGAACATCCAAAAATTGTTCATGACAACTTCTACTTAAAAGTCAGCACGCCATTAAAATCCATTCTGCTTAATCATTGAAATAAAGAATCTCATAACTATTCCATTTCCCATTTCAGAAATTTCCAAATGAATGAATATTTCCTCTCTAAAGAGTAATGATTTAAAATTAATTCCCGACATCTGTCGTTTTATTAATCTCTTTTCCGAAACCATTTTGATTGAAGACTTGGCTCCGGACCAAAGACACGAGTTCCTTTCGGGGGGAAAGCCCTCTTTTATCAAACTTTTCCATTTTTATTAACGTCAGAAAAGTTTTTAAGAGACAGAGCTTCGCAAAATAACAATTATTCTCTCCCGAGTTTTGGCATTGGAACAATAAGGTAAAGAGCTTTAAAGTTCAAAATCTGTTTGGATGAATTTTCTATAATTAGATTTTAAATAATCGACCGTTTCCCCCGTAATAATAAGAATTCAAATGCAAATATTTCAAAAAGACGAATCATTCATTTTTATGTTGCTTAATACATATTTATTACTGCAGAAATTACAACTATTGATCATTATTCATCTGATTCCCTTTAAAATACTAGTTTTTTCGAAGAATTTGCTTCAATTAAATTTATTAAAAGATCGAACGGTTCTATCGAAATAATTAGAATAATTCAGATAAATGATATTTAAAATTTTGCTTAGATCTTTTGAACAATATTACATCAAAAATTGCATCCAATGTCGTTTTTAAGCTCTAACCATTTAAAAGGACTTATTTTCATTAGATTTTATTACAGAAATATAATTAGAATAAATCTAAATAATCAAAAAAATTTCCTGTAATGTTTAGAAAATTTCACATGAAGAATAATTAAAATTATTCTTTTGTCATTTTGGTTATGTTAATTTATTTATTACCTGAAAAATTTGCATCATTATATATTCGATTCGTTTAAAACTCTAGATTTGTTTTTCTTTCTCAAAGCATGTGTGTTCATTAGATTTTCAAGAATTGAATGGTTTCGTTGTAATATTTTAAAAGTATACATATGCTTGAATTTAATACAAGTTTTTAAGTGTTTAGTATAAAGAATTTATACGAATAAAGTATCTCTAATGATGGAGCAAGATGTGCGCGTTTGTTGACTCTCAACAGGACTTGCCCTTCCATTTAGAGTTATTACATTTTGCACATATATGCTATGAAGGGTAAGAATTTGCACTTACGATTTCTGTGCAGTAGGAATGAGCGATTTTTATTAATTTAATATAGTGTTTCACTAAATCAAAAATTAAGCAAAATTTTGGCATTATTCGACTCTATCTTTGGAAAATGTAAATGCATAAAAGTAATTTTTACACCGTCTTAATATTCAGAATATAATCCTTTCATTGATATCATTTTTTACATAATTTTATTATATTTTGAAAAATATTTATTTATATAATTTAATTCTCAGCAATGCTTTCCATTGTTTTGATGAAATTCAGAGCACTTTTATTGCTTCATCAAAACTTTAAACTCTCATCTCTTAAATTATTAAAGTTAGGGAAAAAGTGTTTGTTCACAATCATTTCTGTGACATTAATTCGAATGTAGCTCTTACTTTTATTTTACGTTTGCAAGAATTGCCAAGAATTATTGTCGAGCCTATAAAATTATGAATTATTTTTGATTTCAGAACTGAGAGTCAATTTAAGAGGTGGAGTGAAGAAAAACCAACAGTACTGGCAAAAAAGTCGTTTACCAAAACCAGCTGGTAGTGAACAGAATAACTTTAATGCTTAAAATATTCAGTTGAACCACGTTTAAAAAGTTTTAAACATTCAAAGTCTTGAATTCTATAAAGCTGAATTGTAAGCTGAATATTTAAACACAGTTTGAAAATATTGCATCTATAAATGTTCATATAAATATTAAAAATGTTTCCTTTACTTTTTATTTATTTTTCTCTTGGTAGTATACTTAAGCATTTATTATTTAACCTGCTGTTTTTAAAATTCAACGGAAATTGTTCTTGTATTCCTGCTCATTAAATTTTAGGGAAGCATTTTAGAAAGTGTTCCGGTCCAAAAAATATTTAGCTACAAAATTTTGGTGACGATTTATTGAAAATTGATTGTACTCTGAATTGAGTTTCATATATAACTTGCCATTCTTACCTTTATTTCTTACAAATCTGGGGGCAAAATTATCAACTTGGAAATTTATTTTTTTAGTAGAATTTTCAATATTTTTTTTTAGCGTGTGAAATTTACTTTAAATGGACAGAAACTAAAATTCACATCACCACAATTGGCCATCAAATGGCACAGTAACACAATCAGTGAGTAAATAATATATTTGATAATCAGCGCGTTGTATGACAGTTAATGTGTTGTTTCAACTCATAAAAGTAAATTTTCTCTTTAAATGCTTAAAAATCATATTTCTGGCACTGTGAAGCGTCCATGTTTTTCTTTGTTTAAATTCTTCTTTGTGCAATGTTATTTATAAGTAAAGTAGTTTACTAACAATTAAATATTTAAGAAGAAAGGGTTTATTTTGACAACCAGTTTTAAAAGGAATTTATCATTTTTTTAAGTTTATCAGTTTATTTTTTAGAATTTAACCAGCATATTCACAGCAATAACTACGTTATGACAACATCAACAGACTATTTGAAAGATAAATCTCATTTTCTATGCCTCGCATTTTGTGTAAAGTTTCGAAAGAGCTGATATGTTTTTAGTTAGAGTAAATGGCAGAGATTGTGTGTAGTTTAATTAAATTAATATTCCATTCTGAAGGTATATGGGCCTATTTCGAGACGGATCTCGTAATTTTCGACACTGGCCAAATGAAAAGGATAGCACCTGAGACAACAGATTTGGCCAAAT
>BGPR01000520.1:324045-380385 GCA_013235015.1 Araneus ventricosus
AACAGATTTGGCCAAATGAAAAGGATAGCACCTGAGACAACAGATTTCCACATCACACCACGCGGAGAAGTTTAGGCACGATAAATTTAACGTGCACGACAAATTTAGGGTAGAATCTGGACTTGTGTCTTTCTTGTCTCTAAAGCTGAGACTTTTCAACCTGGCTACCTCTTCTACCCTCAAAAATTGTGAATTAGAAAAATAATGACCCATCTTCTTCCTACTGATTACATTCTCTCTCTGTAAATCCACATTTCATTTATGTTTGCTACCACATCCAGCCTTAAAAATTTGAGAGCATGGGGAATCTCGTCTTCCGGATAAAGGTACTCGCGAGTTCGAATCCCGATGTCACAAAAATTGCCCCGAATACGCGGGTATAATGATCATTAACCCCTTAACTTAACGTTTTCTTTGCTATCTAATAAGACGATCCCTTTTGCTTTGGAAAAGGCCTGTCGTTTCCATCCATCTCAGAAGGCATATAATACTTGTTTATAGATTCTGCATAATTTTTGTATAAAATTATACAGCTAATTAATGGTTAAATTTTAGTTTTAAGGCTAAAAATGCGATAATTCGATGTTCGGGCTTTCACATTGAGCGGTTAAATTAGCTTGACGAAGCTACGCCAACTGAGATGCTCGCGATCTGATTAGGTTTGTAAATTATATGAGATTCGTAACTAAATGTTCCGCATGTACCTATTTCTAAAAAAAAGGGCATTGGACCTTATCGTCTCCAACTGCTTTGTTCTTGAAATAAATATTTTGGATTATAGTTCAGAAATATAAAACTGTTATCAACATGAATATACAAACAATTCACAAGTAAACAAAGACGAAACTTGAAATTTAAAATAAGCCTCGCAAATAATTTCTATAAAGCAATTCTTTGAGCACAAATTCCTTTCAAAGAGATGCATTCAAGTGGGCAACTCCTTTCCAACAAAAGATTCTTATTATTTCTCAGCATTTGAACAACGGGATCATTAAAAGTAAAATCTGTTTTCAATCTTCTTTCTAAAAATGGCAACAACAATTGCTTGTTCCTTTAAGGGTTTCTAAATCTGAGAGAGATGGAGCTCAAATAAGAGATTGTAGCTTATTCTTTTTCCTCCCTCAAAAAGATAGTTTAAGGCTAAATTTAGATGGAGAATGTAGGGTCGTTTCTTCAAATAATATGAGATATAAAATAAAAAGCTATTCTGGGAAAATTTTTTTCTGCTTTGAGGTTCGGTTTTAGTAAAGAGCTTTGAAATTGTGTAAAAGATGGTATTATTACAAAGTTGTTTTTCTTCTGGTGAGGATAAACTTAAACTTTCTGTTCGGGGATTTGTTTCCAATGTTTCATATAAGTGATAAAAAAAAAATTCTACAAGTATCTCTTGTGAACGATGTAAACAATTGGTTTCATTTTATTTTATTCATTTGATTTAGCATTTCAAGGCTTTTTGAATGATAGTTATTTTATTTTTTTTATTCCAAAAAATTAAACTTTGTTTCTTCTAAAACAAATCTTCCTTTTCTTTATCCTGACATTTTATTAAAATTCATTCATATGCTTTAATATCCTAATTTCTATAACAAAGCAGAATTATTCTACATTTTTATAAGCTTTTATTCAGCTTGATTGTCTTTTATTCATCTTCAGATCGATTTCTTACCCACTTCCAATCGAGTTACAGCTTTGAAATTTAGAACAGTGGTGAGTTTTCGGAGACAATACAATATTATGCAAAGAAATTGCAATCTATACCTATTGTAAACCTAGCAAAATGATATTAAAATTTCAGCCCTATATTTCGGCGATAAAGTTTGGAAGGTGGTAACCTGACGTTACGTAGGGTTGCAACAACACCCAGCGCTCCACCGATGAATGACGTAGCTCGTGTTTCTACGCGTCTTTGGTTTACTTTCTATTAGAATTAGCCATCAACCAGAAGTAGTTTTTTTTTACTTCGTGTACGCCAAACGTTTCGCACTGAAAGCAGAGAGAGAGATTCTCTTTTTTTTTTCTATTACATTGTTGATAATAATTGTAAGTTATCACGTAGCATATTTACTGATTTATATTTCAAAAAGTGACTGTCATTAAATCCTTTTTAAAATGTAATTGTACATATATCTATAATAATTTTAACATGCATGTGTTTTATATGGAGAATTCAATAACTGAATTTGGTTTACTATTCCTAACATGTCGTGTGTATTCGTGTCAGCCGTCACTAAAAAGTAGAAAATAAAATAAATTTAAAAAGAATTTAAGGTATAAGCATTTATCCAAAATGCACTTTAAATGAGGAAATACGTTTATTTATTATTATATCATCAATGATCCTCAGGGTGTAGGTTTATAATTCTTTTCTATAATAGAAGGAGTTCGAATAAAAGCGTGGGCGCCTTATATAGCACCTTATATTTTGTGTATATTTCCTTAAACAAATGGAATATTCCTAGAAGGTAAAGGCGCCCACGCTTTTATTCGAACCATGCATTTTATTGTAATCAGAAAAATTATATTTTACTTTTGAGCTCATTTTGACAAAATTATAATGTGTAATTATAAAGTGCATTTTGGATAAAAGCTTATGCCTTTTTTTTAATTCATTTGTTATCAGCTTACACTACTTAACCACACCGGCTATTCTGACCGACCTGGACCTCCTCATAAGATTACATAATATGGCGCATTTTGCATTCACATTCTTTGTGCAGTGAAGGGAATTAAATGCGCATTTTGGATCTCTTCCTATTCACGAATACTGTACAAATCTTGATATAGATCTTCAATTTTAATGTCAAGACCAAATACCAAACTTCATTTATCTAGCTTGTTAGGTTTTCGAGTTATCATGTCCGCATACAAACTGACAGTCCATTCCTTGAAGAGTGTACTGTATTGCGTGAAACATGACGAGTCTTCTTTATAAAACAACAACACATTTATTTGACGTTTTTGCACAAAAACAGACATATTACTAAAACTATGTACAACACCACAAGCCACTGACATCGAATTCTTCTTAAAATCTAACATTGTTCGCTAAAGACAAATATCGCGTTGCCACGCTATTTTTTTTATTACCTTTAGAAATATATATATATTTTTTTTTGTTACAAATATAACCAGAGTCTAAACTTGATACAAATTTACTCTTCTGGTGCAAAGATCACAAACACAAATCCAGAAATAAAGAAAGCCAAACTAGATTAAAATAAAATGTGGAAAATTAAGATGGAAAAATAGCACTTCAAAATTACCCAAAAGAAAAAAGCATATAAAGGTAAATAAAAGTACACATATTAAAAATACTTCGAATTAGTTAAGCGCAAATGCAGCTGCAACCAAAATCAATGTAGAGAGATGAACAGAGTGAAGACAAAGTGAAAAACAAAATGGAGGAATTCGGCTTCTTGTGCTTCGTCTGGGGTCAAACAAGAAGCAGATTCAAAAAAGGACTTTTTTCGGTTTAAGTGTTTGACATCGGTCAAAATATAACCTTTAATTGACCCCAAAAATCCTGAATTGGAATGGAAGAAAGAGAAACATCCTCAAGAAATAAAAATAAAAAAAAGACTCGAACAAAGAGAAGAAAGATTTTCAGCCTTCCAACGAACGCCACTCATTCAGCTTGTTGTGTTCTCTTATCGTGTTCACAGTCGCACGAATAGACAGATAGTCAGGCAGCCGAATCATAGACGTATTTTTTCCAATTCTCGATACAGACCTAGAATTCTAGTAGCCTAATTTCATTTATCTGGCTCGATGCGTTTATAAATTACCCTGCTTTACGTACACTCGGATCGGTGGCGTGTGGTATACAGGCGAATCCCTACCTGCAGGTGAACCTTGCCGAAGTCTGCCGGCCAGATTCATTTCCCCTCCCCCCTTTTTTTCAAAATTTTGCTAAGATTCTTCGATTTTCACTTCTTTTAGCCCTTTATAAGGCCGTAGTAAGTATACTTACCACCAAATTCATTAATTTTTAAATGCATTTTTTAAGGTTGGCATAAGTTCTCGCCAATTTTTTTGACGAAACAAAAACCAAGTTGTTCCAGTTTCTTTTCTCAAACCATGATGACTTGATAATTAATTATTAATTAGCAAAATTAATCAACAAAAAATTAATGTTCATCGAATAAGTTAAATGGGTTTCTTAAATGAATCTCAATCCCAAAGCCATTTTACTACAACACTACTAGAAAAAAATGGCCCTCTAAAGGGTTAACGCATTGTTTTCATTTGTTTTTTAGATGCAGCGGCATTTTATGCTCTCTAAATGCAATGTATCTTAATAGTTATTTGTTCTATTTATTAAATATCTAAGTTTTGTCTTATTTAGTTTCTAAATGAAGTTGTATACTGGAGGACAGAAAGACAGATTTTCCTTTGAAAGATTTTGTCAAAAAATGGATAGAAATTAACAATTTTGTTGTGAAGCATTCCATATTTCACCTATATAACTCATTGCATTTATAAGATATTATTCAATAAACAAACAGGAATAAATTCAAAAATGGTTTTCTCGGGCTCAGGGATGCTTAAAAGGAATAGATTCAACAAAACCTTGAAGTCGAATTTTTTGAAAGATTTCAGTACTTTTCATTTGTATTCTTCGTATTTTCACCCCCCCCCCAGCATCTCCAAAGAAAAAAGAAACGTAAGATCTTCTCTTCGTTGTAGTTCTTAAAGTTTAAACTTTTTTGGGGGGATTGCCAATTATTTCCACAAATGTTTGCTTTCATCAGTATTAGCAAAATTAAAATTTAACGTTTCTTTGTTGCTTTTATCAGTATTAACTAAAGTACAATTAAATCGCATTTGCTATTATCGGTAATCTTGGAGCTATTATTAATGGAGTTTCGTTTGGCTAGAATCGATGAAAAAAAGCTGAAACTTCAATGAAACGGAACTATTAGATCGGCCACCATCTTGAAATTAAATAAAAAAAATAAAAACCCTTACAAAAAAGTCGTTTTTAACGATTTCAAAGAACTTTCGAGTCAAATATTTTTGGAACACGGGAAGGGAAACTTTCAGTCAATGTTGAAACCCAATGAAAATTGGCGCAAATGGATTGGATGTTTGGCATTCCGTACAGTTAATCCTGATTGGAACGACCGGATCGCCTTTTGAGACCTCGTTGCGAGAATAGCAAAAAAAAAAAAAAAAAAAATCTGCCTAGATTTTATCCAGCAACGAGGCTATAAGTCGGAAATTCCCCGTTTCGGGGTGGAGGAGGGATAGGAGTCAGTCTGCGACTTTGAACATTCTCTCAAACAATGCGCCTCAAAACAAACTTTGGAACATCCATGAATGACTTGCCTAAAATTTTAGACTAGAATGAGTGGAATGCAAATCAGTTCTTGGGACAAACGGCATAGCCTAGCCTTGTCGTCAATGCCCAGCTTAACGATTTCGTAGCTTAATTTTTAAAAATCTTAATTATAAATAATATAGGTAATAACGAGCCACCACCATTCGACAATGACTAATTAGTCATATTACATCGACGCACCATTCCCCCCACTAATTGCAGCGGATATTTTAGCGGCCGATAATAAAATAACCGAGATCCGATGCTGTTAAGTGCTGGAAAATTCAGTTAAATTCGATTATTTGTCTGCCTGGTTTGGGAACACTGAAACTAGGCAGGATAGGAAGGGAGATTATTTTCATTTCCATGATAGACGATTATTTCCATGTGTGGTGTTGTGGTGGTAAGGTGAAGTAGTGCAAAAGAATTTTGACCTTTTAGATTTTAAACCAATGATCCATCAGAACACCATTCGAATAAAAAACCTTTTAAAGTTAATGGCCAAAAGAATCATAATAGCGTTGTGTAGTGAAATTTGCAATAACCTCCAGGTTTAGCACTTAAATCAATGAATAAATTCAGATCTAGTAAAATTCCCTTGAAGTCAGTGTACTTTGAGATATAATTAATGACAGACACATAAATAGAAATAAAATAACAAATTTATTTAAAATCTGGTATTGTATTGAATTGTATATCTTGGCTAATATATATTAACACTACTAAATGCAAAACATAGTCAATACATTTTTATATGGAGAGGCCCCTTCCACTTGTAAGCATTTACTCATAAAAAAAAAACATAACACTTCGATAATAGGACATATGTTGTGATACACTCTAGTACACATTGCTTTTAGTTATTCTTTAAATTTACCCTTTAATTTGATAGCTATCCTTGCACATTTAGTAAAATTTAAATCATGTATTATTACTCAGCTTAAATAAATTCTTTTAGATTTTTACACAATTACATTAAAATTCTTGTCTGTCCATACATGACATTTACATGAGAATTAACTCTGGCAAAGATGAAAAGGTTATCAGAATAATCTCTTTAATAACATATCAAATGTTGGGATTCGCTTCTGGATTAAACTTTAAAAAAAAATACTTAACTGACAGGTGTGGCTGATTGTTGCTGGCATGGCGACTCTCCATGGGGAAGCAACCTGGCACGTGGTGGATACCAATTTAGGAGTTTTTTCTGGATCCCCTTTCTTGTCTCTGGCAGCCTGGTCATTTTCTCATCTCCATCCCTGGGAGTTTCAAACATGGCGGAAGGTGATGGCACTCCTGGGGCAACAAAGAATTCTGGTGCTCCAGCTGGGACATTCCGCATCATGGGTGGGTCAAAGGATAACACTCATGGCTCGTCAATCGGCACTCCTGGGGCAACGGCGAGTTCAGGTGGGCCAACTAGATATTCTTTTGCCGGGCATCAACTCCGTTGCATTTCTCGTGGCTCCTCGTCAATACGCAGGGTCGGTGACGGCACTCCTGGGACAACAGCGAATTCCGGTGGGCCAGCTAGGTAATTCATAAGCCGGGAATCATCTCCGAAGCATACATCATCTCACGCTTAGCATACGCACTTTCGATGCACGGCTAGCAATGTCCGCATCACCGCTTCGCCTTAGCAGACACCGTCCTTCTTCTCCTTAGGTCTGTCCACCATCACCGCAGAGAGTCTCCATGAAATTCTTCAATTTTTCTTTTTTGCTTCTCCCAAAAAATTATCTTTCTTCTTTTTCAGCCAGAAACTCTCTCTCAAAAAATCTTTGTCCTTCCACCATGCACCAGCCATTTTGAATCACCCGGGGAGGGTCGCCAAGCAACGCCGAACCGCCAAATTTTTAAAACGGGCAAAGTCACGGTTAGAATTAAAACTTTTCTTTCCAAGGAAAGCCAACTTCGCCAAACCGAACCTGAGTGGATAAAGCGAGCAGTAACTGTCCACATCTTACCCAAACAGAACGAGGCAGCCTTATCGCTCTCCAATGGTGAAGTATTCGCTTTAATTGGGAAAAAAGGGGGATTTTAAGAAATTTAGTGTTCCCAACCTGTCAAAAAGGAAAGGAAGAAGGCGTGTCAAATCCATCTGGTCAACATCTTGCTTGGCCCGTTTCCTCTGGTCAAAGTGAAGCGACAGTCCACCAGAGTTCTGAACTCTAATAAGCATGTCAAGGGGCAAAGGGGAAAAACACCAAATTCCCCTCCGAAATGACAACAGGCAAGTGGATCGTTTCTCCGACAAAGGCGCGTAGGATTGTATTCTCACCGAGTTTGTTTGTTCGAAAATTGGCTTACACGTGCATTGATGGGGGGGGGGGCGGCCGGAGGCAGCTGTGAAGATGTTTCTACTGTCACTTGCAGTGTTTTGTAGAACAACAAGAAACGAAAGAATGGAGGCTTTTAAATTTAACTCAGAAAATTACACAGACAATTATACGTATCTTAGAATTAATAATGAATGTGCATTAAGCATTTTAAATCAAACAAAGTGAATTATTACCTTTAAAATGAAACTAAACATGGATTAAATATATTGAATTCACAATAGAAAAATTGATAGAATAAAAAAAACATGGAAATATCAGAATTTGAATCTGTCAAGAAGAATTTGTACCTTTATAGAAATATATATATAAAAAAAACATTATTTCAACATGACACATGTTTGGAAGTACTTACTGGCTCGAGCAATTATTTTCATTTGTGAGAGGAAATAAGTCTCCTATCAGATCCAAGATTACTGATTATTCATCTTGGATCAGTTTAGAAATGAGTCTTTGTGGACAAACTGTCCCCGAAGTAGGAAAGTTGGTAGCAGAGAAGAGGAGTCAGAAGAAAACATTAACTTTACAATTGTCTTTGTTTCATTTTATGCACTGTCACACACCGAAATAAACCTATGTTTCTGTAAAATTATAATGGGGTTTTTTTCCTGCGGCCCACATAAGCTTAGCCCTGGTTTATTTGGCCCGTGATAGATTTGAGTTTGACATTCTTGATCTAGTTAAAGCAGGACCTCGTTTCACTCGGTGAAAAAGTAGAAAACACGCTAAGTAGCTTTTCCTTATTTAATCATAATATATTTAAAAAATCATAAATTACACCAAGTTAAAATGAAAATAAATACAGAGTGAGTTTGAAGTCGCGCACATGAAAGTTTAGCTCAACGTAAAAGTACCAGTTTGAGAATTTAAATGAAAGTAAAGTATCACAGATATTAGTTGAAATGTTGGCTTTCAACTTTAGTAGACAAACTTGAGGTGTTACAATAAATGTTGGAAATGACGTCCTTTTCCGCGAATACAAAAGAGTGTCCGTTTCAGCAGACAAACTTGAGGTGTTACAATAAATGTTGGAAATGACGTCATTTTTCGCGAATACAAAAACGTGTCCGTTTTAGCAGACAAACTTTATGTGTTACAATAAATGTTGGAAATGACATCCTTCTTCGCGAATACAAAAGAGTGTCCGTTTCAGCAGACAAACTTGAGGTGTTACAATAAATGTTGGAAATGACGTCCTTCTTCGCGAATACAAAAGCATGTCCGTTTCAGCAGACAAACTTTAGGTGTTACAATAAATCTTGGAAATGACGTTCTCTTTCGCGAATACAAAAGCGTTTACAAGATTCTTCGTTTTACAAGATTTCGTGAGACTTCGGAGCATGGCAGCATTGATATTATAAATGGCTGTTGTGATGTTCGTTTTCTGCTCAGCAATCGTGTGTTCACATAAACCATATTTTTCAGATAACCTCATAGGAGGAAATCAGGGGGGGGGGGGGGAAAAATGGGCGGCCCCGGGGGCCACAATCCCCGGGAAACGATGCGCTGATCGAAAAATTCATTTAAAAGATGTATAGTGTTATTTTATATGTGACAGGTCGCACCGTCCTGCTGGAACCAGCAGTAACGTTCATCAAAAATGATGTCTGCATACACCTCCCTGTTAAGAAAATTGGACTTACAATCCGACGACGAGATATCGCACACCACACGCCAAGTTTTCGCGAATGCAGAGGCGGTTCTTGGAGGATGTGGGTTGTCACTCGACCAAATTCTGGTGTTTTGGCTATTTGCAGAGTCACTTAGATGGAACCACGCCTCGTCGCTAAAAAACATATGGTCTAATTTGTAATTCCGTGTTCCTTCACGAAAGAGCAAGCAGCGGTCGTTTATCATGATCAGGAGACTCCAATTCCTGAACAGCGTGAACTTTACATGGCCGAAGATGTAATTTTATCGCAGCTTTGATCGCTACACTTTGCGATATCCTACACTCCATTGCTATTTTTCTTGTACTTTTCGTCGACGAACCCTTCCTTATCTTGCCATTTATTTATCCACAGATTTAATTCTGATGATAGCGTTGTTAAATTTAAGAAATGAACATACACTTTAAAATCATCTTTCCCAAAATCTGAGGATGCACATATACTCGGTATCAATTTATGAAGAGCAGACACCGTTGATTTATGATCGTTGAAAGGCAATTCCATCTGGCTTAAAAAATCATCTAAAAAGGGCACTGCAATGGATATTCTAAAGCACTCTTCGGAATCACTAGAACTGCAATTAATTTGGTGTTTTTGTCGTAATGAAACTCTAGGCATTTTGATGGACTCGCTAATCAAATTTAAAAGTGAGTTGGCTTTTATGAAAATTTTTCCAAATTCAGAGTCCACTTCTTTTCGAATCCCTTTAATTGTTTTCACTATGTTATCAACCAGATCCATAGCGTCACTTAGATCACAATTGGGATCCTGTAGATTTTTGTACAAAGTTAATGCATATGTAAAAAGATGTGATGCTGTCATTAAACTAATAATAAAAGAGCTTCCAGTCATTGATTTAGATAGCTGTGAAGCTGTAGAAGACACATTAGAATCTGAATCAAGTTCTAATTCCTCAAGGGTTTCGAAGATGGCAATGTAACTTTCTGCAAATCTAATGAGAGCTTCATGATTTTATACCCATCTTGTTTCGCACATAGGAAAATTATTCCATTTAACCTTGGGTTCTTTTACTTTTTCCCCTGAAATTGTCCATTCGTTTTG
Source organism: Araneus ventricosus (assembly GCA_013235015.1). Taxonomy (NCBI): domain Eukaryota; kingdom Metazoa; phylum Arthropoda; class Arachnida; order Araneae; family Araneidae; genus Araneus; species Araneus ventricosus. Next base: position 334,437 of record BGPR01000520.1, read on the forward strand.
CAGATTTATTAAGGAACTTTATTACTGACTTCACTGTCCCTAAACAATTTCTGATGGCTGAGACATTTGAAGCGTGCATCAGAGCTAAATTCAAGGAATGCGAGCTGCAATGAACATTGAGCGCGGCAGGATTTGTTTCTTTAATCACAGCTTGCACTCCATTAAAACAGCCACTCATTGAACATTCCCCATCACATCCTTGACCACATAGATTAGAGCAGTTCACGCCTAACGAACTGAGAGCATTTAAAATATGATTTCCAAGGTTTCTTCCAGTTGCAGTTTTGATGGAAAAAAATTCTAAAAAATCTTCTCGTAAACTGAAAGATCTATCGCCATGCGTCACATATCTGGCACACAGCGAAACTTGTTCGGTGACGGATATATCTGTTGGACTGTCAACTAAAACTGCAAAACATTTGGCATCATTTATTTTTTTTAACAAGATCATCTTGAATGATGTTGCCGCAAATTTTGATGATGTTTTTTTTTTTTTTGAATTTCAAGGCTGAAATATTTCGCATTCAGCCATTCATTTTCAACGTGCTCCTTCAAGTTCGTATCCCCGCAAGATATACGCATTCTAAGAAGAGCTCTAAAATTTACGTCATTAACAACAGGCTCGAATTTTCCATTTTGCAGGTCACCGAAATCCGTAGATCCCCTCACAGGCAATTCTTGCCGGTCGCAAAAAATAATAGTATCAATAATTGACTTCAGTTTTTCACTGTTTCTCTCAATTTGTTGTGCTCTAACTGAATCCAACTATAAAGCTATATTTGAGCATTTTGATGATGATGTAATAAAATTATCTACATAGAACTAGTTAGAGAGATGATAATGACACTTCAAGTGATTTATAAAGTTTCTATGGCATCTTTCCACCTACTGAAAGGCTTTGTCACCAATTTTTTAAATTTTTTGTGATTTCTTTTGCCACCAGTTTCCTGGTGAAAAATGACTCAATATTTGCACAGGGCGCCTTCATCTTCAATCAAAGTGTAAGCCAACTATGGCAGATGTCAAGTTTTCCAACGATTTCGCTTGTATCCTGCAATAACCATTTCTTCGAAATCCGAATTTAAATAGCTTTTGTTATTCAATGATCAGCAGTTCCGTAAAAAATAACAATAATTGAAAAAAATAAATATTCCTAGATTTTTAAACTTTTGTTTAGAATAAAAAGGAGATGACGAAAATTTCGGGGGAGGGGGGGTTGAACCCTCGAAACCCCCCTGGTTACGGCCTTGATTATCGCATATCCATACATTATGTATTTTTGCAGGTGCAATAGTGCGTTGTTTAAGTTCAATTTTTTCTCTCTCCTGCTTTGTTTCGACTAGAACGAGAATTATCGAATGAACTTACTTTACTGTTCCCAGAATATATGCTGGCTAAGCATTTTTTCCCCTCGTGGGCGGCGAGGGTTGGTGCGAACGTGCACTCGTGCTGGTAAACGTGTGATATCGTCGCTTACCATCAAAACCACCTATCTCAATTTTTTGAAATATCAAATAGGAAGAAAATATTCCATTTTTACTTTCTCGTATACGAAGAGAAAGTATTGTAATCGTCAAAAAATTCGAACTCGAGATTTTGACGAATCTCCACGTTTCAGACCTCATTGAGTCCGAAAAACACAATTTTGGAATTATGTCTGTGTGTCTGTCTGTGAACTCGATAACTCGAAAACTATTAGAGATACAGGGATGAAATTTGGTATGCGAACTTGAACACATAATTTGTCGGTTTCTATTAAATTTTGGAGAAACTCCGTCTACGGGAAGTTTTTTTAAGGAAAAATACAATATTGGAATTGTGTCTGTCTACGTATCAGTCTGTGTGAACACGACAACTCGAAAACTATTAGAGCTACGGGGATCAAATTTGGTATGTGATCTTGACACATAATTTGTAGGTTTTTATCAAATTTTGGACAAAATCCGTCTAAGGGAAGTCTGTCTGTCCGCGGTCATGCGAACACTATAACTCAAAAACTTGAATAGCTAGATGGATAAAATTCGGTACACAGTTTTATTATCATGAATGTAGGTCCGTATAAAATTTTGGGCCAAATTCGTCAACGAGTTGACTGTCTGTCGGTCTGTATAATCGTATAATTGTTAAGTTTTGAAACGAATGCTTATCTCCATGCACATGCGTACTGGTAGCAAGCGGAAGGATTAGCCACTTTGTCCTTGAGACGGAGTTTGTGCTAGATTCGTTCTATCTCGTGTTTTGTTTTCGCTCGCTCGTGCTCTTGCATTAGCGGAGCTTGCTAGAGTGAAAAGCTTAAATATTGCTAAGTTTTAATATATAGGCATCTCTTTGAATATGATTCTTCACCTAAATATTTTACAATCACTATAATCTACAATGAAAAACCTTCTGATATTCGTTGCATTCTGGGTTACAGTAGGTCCGATTTTTTTATCCACGCAGGGGGAGGGGAAATGACAAATTTTTGAGCAGTATACGAGAAAGTTTAGGGCAGGCCACTCCCACTGGTTTGCAACCAATAACGGATATTTCTGAATTTTTTCCATATCATATGAAAGAATCAGTGAATCATATGGAAGAAAAATTTCTAAACATTCATTAAAAATTAAAATATATTATGGATGCCATCAATATTTCCAATTTACTCAGATTATTTATATCAGTGCCTCAAGCTTTTATAATTTATCTTTTGACTTTAAGACTATTAATACAAATTATTTTCAGCTTTTTAATGCAATCGGTACAATACCAGTTTTTAAAAATGATTTCATTTTTATTATTAAAATTATTTTCTATCAAAGTAACTGAAATATGATCCATTCCTGATTGACCAGACAGAATTACAGAAATAGAATAAAACTTTCATTAAGTTTTTATTACTTATTTTTAAGAATTCTTTTCTTTCCTTTCCAAAAAAACCCCCCTTATCTTGCATCCAATTATTCAATTCCTCGTATAACAAAGGGACGTTTCATTCACTTTGTAGCGAAATAATATATACAATTCCTACTATCTATTATAATAGTTTAAAATGAAGCTTTAATTGTGATTAACGAGTGAATACTGCATAATCGTAGAAACTCCAATCTAAATGCACGCTAAACTGAAACCCTCCATTCACCCCCACCCCCTTTTAGCTTTCTAATAATCGAAATCATTATTCCGAAAGCGGGGGGTGCTCAAAAGTGATTCCATCCATATGGCATTCTAATTAGGAGGATGTGCCTTTGTGACAGGCAGAGTGCACTGCTGCATGACAAACCGTAATTATTCCATTAAACGGAAATTTCAATTGTTAATTGGACACGTGACGTCATTATGATGATTCGCCAAGATGGAGCGTTTCAAATTTTAGAATTCACTCGCATTTAGAGAGGACCCTCGGTTTAATATCTGTGGGACGATCATTTCACGCACGTCTCTTAAGGGCTGTTGAATATGTATTTAAATAAATGAGATAATTTGCAAGTAATAATGGCATGTGGAAATTTTCTCTGAACACAGTAATTATTGGAGTACATAATTCAGGCGGGTGATTTCGTTTGGTAGACTTTTGATTGTATTATTTCTGTTCATTTCTCCCCGAAAAATAAAAATCGGACTAGGTTGTACTCGACAGTCATGCAAGTAATTCCCGTGTAACATATGTCATTGGTCCTCAAAAAATAGCATGTAATGAAAAATTCTATTTTATGAAATTAAGAACTAGTACAAAAAAGACTTTTATGTTCCAAAACTTTAAAGAAATATAACAATATTTTTTTAATTAAAGGAAATATTTCATTGAAGGCAGGAGCGGCGAGTTGGGGGAGGCGGGGGGGACAGTCAACCCCCTTCCTTTTTTTAAGGAAAAATCAAATTTTTATAACATATTAGCTGCTTAAAACGAGGAATTATAAAAAAAAAAGCAATAATGTTCCGGAAGACTAGCTAATTTTTTATCTAAATTTTTAAATTTTGTTGACTACCCTCTATTCTCTCGGATCTTTTAAATGTCTATACAATTTTTCCCCCCTCACTTTTTCTACCCAATCGCCGCTACTGAATGAAACCAATTTTCCTCAAAGACATGACATTCCAGTATCTATTAAATAATGTTTTGTTTGTTTTTGTTATTACTACTAATCACACTTAATCACCCTTAATCAAGGGTGGTTAGAAGTGATGACGTTTGTGAAACGATATATTTAGACTCCGAGATTTTTTAGCATTATCTTGGCTTATATTCTGTGTTTGGAAGGGGGGATCTGTCATATAGCTTGCTTTTATTTCTTTATTAATTTCGTCTCTAAATTTATAAGTGTTTAGTCGTTTTGCTGAACATTTATAACTTTGTGCATCTCTCGAGGGAGTAATATTGATTTAAGGAATATTACTTCAAAATTTGATCTAAATTTACGCTTTTGCTTATACTTAAAATAGCAAAGTGTTTAACTTCTTCGTTTTGACCTTTACTACCGCTTAGTAAAAATTCTACATATTTCCGAAGGAAACTTTTTTTTTTCTGTCACAGTTCTGCTGGGGCTTCTATTATACTATTTATTTTTCAGGAGTTTTTCCAATATAAATGAGAATTTTTTTTATTTTAAAATTTTGTTATACCCCAGCGTTACTCTGGGACTTCTCCAAAACTTCAACTTTGTTAGAACTGTTTTCTGCGATTCTGTATTGCATCATTGTTTCCCTGAAATTTCGACGTTGATAGAATAAAACTCTGTTTTAAAAGTTCGTGCCATACGAGGGGTACCTGTTTTTTGAAACTTAATTTAACACTGGATTAAAGAATGTGCTCTAGCGTTATAAATTCTTCCGGGACAAAATAAATGCTGATAATGTCAGTGAGGAAGAGTGGTTTAAGAAATTTCGCTACCATTCTTCGTTGTAGAAAGGAATTAAGAAGAACTATAAATTCAATCACATCAATCTATCATCCACCTCCCACTTTCGATATTAGCGCGGCTAGTCAGTACCCGAGGGCACGTGTTATCAGCAGATTTATGGATACATAGAGAGTGCTGTGGATATTTTGGAATCATTCCGCCGATTTCTCTCATGAATGATCGGAGTGATTTGTCGTAGGTTGAAAAAGAGATGGCTTCACAGCCAAGGGCAACAGCATTTCCGAAACTGCACAATTTGTGAACTTTTCACGTGTTGTCGCTTTCAAGGTGTATCGAAATGACACCACTACGTCATTGGTGTAGCGACTAAAGAGCAAAGGGGGTGTAGATGTCCCTGTATCCAGTCTTTGGGGCACAATGGAGAGAAAACATTAGTGCTTTTATGTCTAAAGTCCGATATCACGAGTAAGCAAACGAGTAATGTCATAACCCAGGAACTATTTACTCTTTCTAAATCCTTATTGATGCCTGGGAGGGAAAGAATCCTATCAAATCCGGGCGTCAATCGCCCTCGCTACGCAGCTGCAATGCAAATTAACGAGGTGAAAACTACGGAACACCACAAGCCAGAGATCAGAGAGGTAACCGGCATTTGGACGTTCCATTGTGTTCCAAGATGAACATGTAATGGAGCAACTAACGGACTACATGAACCAGAGTACTTAGAAATTTCAATTCCGCGAACATTGCTGGCTATGAGCTCCAAAGAGAGAGCTAATGATGGGGTGTGTGGGCGACGCGCACGACTTCTGGGGCCACAACCTTCGACTGCTGACGTATTTGTAATTAGGTTAATCTTAGGTATTTCAATTACATAGGGGGGGAGGGGTTATGCTAAATGGGAATATTACTAAGTTATGCTAAATGGGAAATTCGACACATTTTCACCTTTGGGTGCCTCATTCACACATCCACGCTGCATTCATTCATTCTGTCATCCATACATCTTTCACACCGCCATGAGCTCCGAAGCAGGCAGATGGTCCCAGCCCGCCTGTGCTAACAATTTTTCGTAGTCGATAAAAATTTTCAATGATATTTTCAAAGCAATATCAGTGACAGGCAAAAGGTTTCCTTCACCGACAAATCACGTTCTCTGCTGCATCTTATGGATGAACGGTGACGCATATAAAGAGGAATATCGGAGATCAAACCCTCCTTTACCATTTGTAGACGATTGTAAACTTGCCAATTTATTTATTTTTGTAAAGATTTTACTTTCATTTCTACATTTTGTAAATATAATAAGTTTTAGATAATCCTAATGCTAATTTTATTCTCAAAGCTTAGTACAGCCGTTGAATTTGGTCAAAATAATACAGAAAATCATTAATTCTAGATGTAGTTTTAACATCGCTTAATATTTAAAAAAATATAACTTACTTTTCTTGCCATGAATCAGTACCGTGACATTTAAAAAAAAACCAGAAAGCACTATCAATATTTCTAATGTTAGAACTATTTCGGTAGCTGGAACCTTTTAACTAAATTTTCTACCTATTCCACTAGTTTCTTTCATTGCTCTAAATGAAGCAACATAATTAATGGTGAAAGTTTGGCGGTTACCGCAAAGTTGCGGTTAGCAGCAGATCTGACTCCATTATCGTTTGCACAGAGACTTGTCAGTGTCCCTTTCTGTAGACCTCCCCATTGTGTTTCTAATCACCTCGCATCTGGTTTCCGGGGCTGTGATGGAACACAGATATCTCGCTCCAGATTATCGTCTGCTATTGTCCGCGGAAGTTTCACAGTTGAAAGTGTTAATGATCATTTGCGGCTCTATTCAAAAAGGTTTATCTCGCGCCCTTTGTGATCGTTTGATTTCTAAAGGAAGTTGTGAGAATGATGTGCCTTTCATTTTAATGTGTGAAAGTGTAATTAAGTATCTGTAGGCGCTAAAATTATTGTATAGGTCGAATTTTTTTAAAGACATTTTATTACTTCTTTCAAACAGAAAATTCTATTTCGCATAGATACAGAATTACTTTACTTTATATTCCTTTTTAAATCTTTCATTAAGAAAAAGCCACATCGTTGAATTCCATAATTTATTTACTATTTATATCCTTTTAATTGTTTCATAAAATAAGCTATTTCGTAGAATTCCAAAATTTCTTTGCTTTTTAATTGTTTCATGAAGAAACACTATTTCGTAGATTCTAGATTTCCTTACTTTATATTCCCTCTCATTTAGAACATTTTTCATTCTGGCCAAATTCGTTGTTTAAAATATTTTACCAAATTCAATAAAATCACAAAAATTTCAATTTTAACCTTAAACTACAAAATTTGTCAAAAAAAAGTGTAAATATATATAGATGAGTGTAAGGAATGTAGGGAAATAATGAAAAATTTTAATTTTGATCGATTTTAGTAATTAAATAAAAGAGTTATAGAAAGAAATTCAGTAAAATTTCAGTAATTTAAAGAAAAGAGGTTAAAATGGTTGTAATGCAAAAGGAGATCAATGTCGATCGGAGAAATAAAATACTTTTTTTCAGAATTAACCATTCAGTTACTCCTTTGTGAAACAGTTACATTATTATTTGTAACAAAAATCTAAAAAGTGTGTTCTTATAGAAATTTTTTCTTAAAATAATTTTTAAAGGAAAAAATACCTGTTTCTGCTAAGATCGTCGTGGGATCGGTTGAATTATTCCCTGACTTTTCAATGTGAAACTCAGTTGCTTATTGTAGCAAAATGAAGAATTTAAGTGATAAATACAGATTTAAACTACAGTAAAGCACCTTATAGTAAAGTCTTTGAAAGGGCTGACGTATAAATGAAAAGACGTATAATCGAAATTTTATCAAGCAACTTTGATTATTGCTAGTTTAATGCTACTAATGCAAGTTCATTTGAAGGTGTAAATTAGGTGTTTTTAAAGACAGCACCAATATAAATACTTCATAGTATGGAAGTCGATAATTAAATTTTAAAATCAATCATTTGTCACAAAAGTGAGAAAAATCAAACCTTTACTGTATATCAGTGGTTCCCATCCAATGAACCACGGCCCACATGTGGGCCTCGGATAGAGTATTAGTGGGCCGCAGAACGCTAGCCAAGAGTCGAAGTAAAGGGAGCTTCAAGAGTCATCACTCGTTTTTTGCTTTATAAACAATATATTTTAAATCCTTTTACAGTAAGCTTTACTAATTACTGACATATACGTGCGTTATAATATAAAAATATATTATATGTTTTTGTATTTTTTTAAATTTCTGTACTAGCAGAGTACCCGGCGTTGCCCGGTCTTTTCAGGTCAAAATCTTTTGGAAGACAGGAAACTAAATCAAATTTTATAAATAACGTAATTTTATCAATGTTACTTTATTGCGAGAATATTTATTTAGTTTTTTATATGACTCATAAATTAATAGTACAAAAATTTACTTTCATTTATTATATATCACTATATTCATATATTATATATCACTATATACAGCATTAAATCTATTTCTAGCAACTTTAGCCATGTAGGGGACATCTTAACATTTTAAAAACCCTGACCATAAAATTCCATGCTAATTTGTCCATTTGTTAAGTGTCTTTCCATTAATTACCTCCACCCATCCCAGAAGAATGCGAGATAGGGGCCATTTCTCAATGCAGTATCTTTTTCATGAACGATGTTAGTCTTTCAGAAATTAAAGTGTCTAAATCAACTAATGGAACACTTTTTACAAAAAATTCTCCAGCCGTTCTAAATAAACATTTCTACATATCTTATCTGTAGTTATCATTCTAAGGGGATTTTTTTTTAAAAGTTAACCACTCCATATTTTTAGTTCGACATGTTAAAACCTATGAGTGAAGTTTCATTCCCATCAGTCCATTTTTTATGTGAATTTTGAAGACATTGCTCCAACCTACCCTGAGGGACTGGGTTAGGGCATATTTGCCTCAAAAGTACTTCATGTCGGTTAATGAGGAGTATGCGTACCAAGTTTCATTAAAACTGAGTAGCAGTCTCTAAGTTTAGTCTCAATCAGTCTATGTCTTTGCTCCACCCTACCTGAGATATTGAGTGAGTATTTATTTACCCTTTAAGTGTCTTTATTGGCCTATGAGGAACATGTGCCTCAAGTTTCATACCCAAATCGAATTTCACGTCAATTGCCGCATGTATATAAAAGATTTTGTCCCATCCAAACCTCAGAGATTAGGTTGACGTTTATTTACCCAAACAATATTTCTAGTTGGCTAATTAGAAGCTTATGTACCGAAATACATCAAAATCGTCCTAGCCTTACCCAACAGCATATCAATCGGTCCAATGGTTTACGCGCATTTTGACAATTTTGCCCCACCCAAATCTGAGAAATTTGATTAGCGCTTATTAACTCATTCAGTACTTTTAGTCAGCCTGTGAGGAACATATCTGCCCCCGTCTAACAACTGGCTCATTTGTTAGAGGAATTTAAATGACTTTCCCCCACCCTACCCTTAGAGATTGGGTTAGCATTATTTATCCATAGAGTATTTTTAATCAGCCACGGAAAAACACAAGCTTCGAATTTCATCAAAATCGCTCTAGTTATATCTAGTTATATCATTTCAATCATCTCAAGAGTTTACATGTATTTTGTCCCACCGTTCTCTGCGGAACTGAATTAGCATTTATTTACCATTCACTAATTTAAGTCAGCCTATGATTAATATATGTACCCAGCGTCATCAAAATTGCCTCAGCTATATCAAATCGCATGCCCATCGTCCCATTGTTTAAATATATTTAAAAGACATTGTCCACAACACTTTGATGGATCAGATTAGAGTTTATTTGCCCCTATAGTATTTTCAGTTCGCTAATTATAACTATGTGTACCAAATTTCATCAAAATCGAGAAAAACTTCCAAAATCGTTAATCGGGTCAATCGGCCTATTTCTTACATGTATTTCAGAGACTTTGCCTCACCCCACCCTGAGGGAAAGTTTAAGGCATATTTGCATCTAGAGTACTTCAAGTCGACCAATGAAGAACATGTGTACCAAGTTTCATCATAATCGCCCAGCATGCCAATCAGCCATTTTATTACATGTATTTTGGAGACTTTGCCCCATCCCACCCTCAGGGACTGTATTAGGGCTTATTCACCCCCTACAGTACTTCAAGTTGGCTAATGAGGTTCCTGCACACAAAGTTTCATCAAAATTGGTTCAGCCATTCGGCAGTGATGTTGGAACAAACATATATACGTTGAGTTTTACATATATAGATTTAGTTAATGGGCCTCAAAATATTTTTTACGTAACAGGTGGTCAGCACAACCAGAAAGGTTGGGAACCGCTGCTGTATATCTTGATATGCGATTTATGTGCATGCTGGTAGGCGTTTAATTGGAAAAAAATATTTAACCATCTATGAGTTTTAAGTACATCATTACGAATAAAATTAAGTTCATTGAATGTTTTTTCTCTATTCTTCTGACAAAAGACATAAGCTCGAAGTTTTTCAATGGAATCCACTGCGTCTTTAAATGAAATGGAATAACATTTTCTTCCTCATTATCGCTTAGCTTAGCACCAGACGATTTGTCTTCCATTAATTCATCGATTGTGAATAATTTCGAAGTCATGATATCTTCATCACAGTTCACATACTAGAAAGAGGGAAATTTTCATATTTTAGAACGGGGTGAAACGACGCATAGCCGAAGCTTTCCGCCGTAAAATCGAAGTACTTTATCGTTACAATGAATACGAATGAATCGGGGCTGTGATGAAACGACGTATAAATCAGAAACGCATAAACGGTGATTTACTGTATTTTATTTGTACATATAGAGGTAATCACGAAAGCTCTGGATGTTATGGGAAATAGGTGCAAAATTGCTGAATCTGACAAAATATATAAGAATGCTAGTAGAACTGTTTTTTTATTCTTTTGTATCGCATAATATTTTATAATAATATAGTACATTTTTTTCATTTTTATCAATATGCCTTGAACATAAGCAATATATTTTTAAATTTACAAGATCTGAGCGAAGTTCGTTTATTAAAATCAAATTATTTTTTCATATAGATGTGACTGGTTTTGATTTTCTTTATTTTAAGAGAAAATTTGACCATTTTGAGACTAAATACACAAACGGAAAAAGGTAACTTAAAATATTTATATCTACATTTAATTATCAGAACTGATCTTTCTTCTGAATGATGATCATATTCATACCTAAATTAAGAAGTACTTTTCGGATTAAAATAGTTTTCTCCATCTGTTATGAACATAAACATCTTCAGCTAGGAAATCTATTCATGTGAAACTAGAATGGAAGTTATGAAAAAATGATATTATATGATCATGATCCCGTGGAGAATAAATTAATTAAAACAAAAGAATACATTGTGATATAATACAATTAACTCGTATATCTTATTTATATATTTTATCCTGTATCTCAATTAAGAGGTTATTAACAATTTGTTTATCATTAATCCAGAAAATGTAAGGTAAATATTATTTACTAAATAGTGTATGCTTTATTTGTTTTTGTTGTATCAGTGACAATTAAACGAGGCTATATATATACGGCCATATTTTTATTCGGTAAATTGTGAAGCAAATTTATCAGTTGAAATAAAAAAAGTATGAATTCATAAATTTTAAAAATTTGTGTCCGATGTATTTTATATTCTAGAAATTCTTTTCTAAAAATAAGTTGGCAACTCGAGAATTTGCATTCCAGATCTATAAACTTTTAAATCTTTATAACAAAGATGCTAAAATAATAATTACGCTGCGCTGCATGAAAATCGGCCCCGACACCATTCCTGCAAATTCTTATGTAAAATGACCCCCTGTAACCGAATATGACCCCCATTACCCACCGTTTTCTCGGGACGACCCCCTCCCCCTATTTTTATCCCTGTCCGGTAATTTTATGGCCATGAATTTGATTTGGAGGGGGAAAACAATTTTTTTTACCGTTAAATGTCTTCTGAGGGGCTACAGAGGTGAAAAGTTCTAAAATATGAACATTTGTAGCAAGGGGGGGAGATTTGGGATGGATTTGTCCCCTTAAATTAAAAAGAATCAATAAAAATGACAGGTTTTTCTGGTTTATTTTCTCAATTTGTTCACTTATTTTCTACATATTCCAGCTCCAACTTTTCCTCACCCATCCTTATCCATTCCTTACCCATCATCAAAATTTTTTTCCATTAATGCAAATTTTTCATTGGCGAAATATTTTTCTTTGCAGGAATATTTTTTGAACTAATCCGACTTTAACAGATAGCGCCTGCTTAATCCAAAAGTAAATATTTTGTTCAGCAGCATGTTTCCCTCTTGTTGATGGTTTGTCTCAGCAGCTCTAAATTGATTTTTTTCGCAAACATTTTGTCCATCACCAGCTGTTCCGGAGTTTTTTCATGGGTAATTTTTTTTACATATAGAATAATTTTCTCAACTAATTACATTATTTCTAGAAGCACTTCACACTATACAAATTTTTATTCGAAATTAGCACAGACATCAGAGCGTATCCAAAATGAAATCCTGCTTTATTTAAACGCAGTTAATTACAGCAATACTTCGATTAACCGTCCCCGTCCTGACGTCCAATCGACGGATAACAGAAATCTATTTATGCATGCGTAGAGTAACGTAATTTCACTGTTGGCTTGGGACAAAAATGAAAATAACATCCTTTAACACATTCATAGCTATGGGCGAATTAGATGCAAGCTCCGAGAAAGACAAAAAGGAACCGCGATCGCTCTAGACAATTTAGAAACATTCATCGCTATGGGCGAATTAGATGCAAGCTCCGAGAAAGACAAAAAGGAGCCGCGATCGCTCTAGACAATTTAGAAACATTCATCGCTATGGGCGAATTAGATGCAAGCTCCGAGAAAGACAAAGTAACCGTGCTCGCTCTAGACAATTTATAAATCAAAAAGACAGCGGTGAACGTATTCTGAGGACATGTATTAATATGTTTAACTTAGTGAATTTGATATGCAAGTGACATTCTAGTGCGCAGCAAAGATTCCTGAAGGACGAGATATCACGTCCGCAGCGATGAATGTGTTAAAATCATCCCGCGGTGATGTCCCTTATCATACCCAGAAGTAGGTTCTGTATTACATTTGCCTCTTCTTGCATTGCGTGCGTGCGTGTGTTTAGACGGGGACGGTTAAGAGAAACTGACGGTTAATCGAAGCTTACTGTCAATGTCTCTATATTGAGAATTTTTTTTAAATGAGAGGGCACGAAAAAAAAATTTTTTTTCGAGTCAATAATTACTGTAGCTCACTTCCATTAGGACTTATTATTTTTCGACATCCAATTACCAGAAAGGATATTAAATCAATTTTATTTTCTATGATAGTGAAAAATTGCCGAATATAAACAACCTGGACATTTTTAATGTGCAGTAATAGAGGAGTAGTTTTAACAAAAAACAAGCAGCAGAATTCTTTGTAGTTTAGTTATTTTCAAGCAGCATAATTAACTTTTTCTGAAATACAACCTTAAAGTAGGAAAAGAACAGTGTCATCGGTCCAATTAAGGAAACAAGTTTCCAAGACTGGACCACTAGTTTCCTAAATTGGACCACTAGTTTGTTTAAGCACAATTCCAGCAAAGTTTTTTTTTATTATTCTCAAATCCACACAATTTTTCAACGTATAAACCCATGTATAACATTTCATGCACTATATCGATTCTTGTTCCGCTTCTGTTTCTTCAACAAATCATATAAAAATACGGAGTTTTAGTTTTTGTTGTTTTTGAAGCAACGTTTGATTTCTTCAGTTTCCTTCTTTTTGCGTTTGTTTCTTTTAGATTGTTCCCTCTTTTAATTTATGAGGACTACTAGTAATTAAAACTGCTTTTGGGGATTTTCCTCTAGTTAAATATAATAGTCCTTAGGATTAAACATTTAGGTAACTATTTGTAGCCCGACTAAGCAACTTTCAGACAAAAAGGGAAACAAAATTCTCTAACTTCATCTTTAAATTATTTTAATAAATTACAACCAAACAAGTTTTCTCTCTGAGGTTATAATAATAAAACATTTTGTAACTTATTTTAAAACAGCCTGATGGCTGTTAATATTTTGTTACATTATTTTAAAATGATTTCATAGATCACATTTATATCATTACAACCTAATTTGCCTATATTATGGCTCACATATGATAAATTTAAACTAGGGGTTAAACCCCCTGCTCTCTCCGCTCCCCAACCTCCAAAAATCACGTTGTGATTCTTTTGGGATCACTACGTGATCACGACCCGCTTCGCTCTCTCGCCATACAATTATACATTTCTGCTAGTAATAGGAGATTATAAATATATTGATTACTGAAAGTAAATTTAAATTATCTGAAATTGCACGAACTCCTAAAATTAATTTTTCATCAATTACTAAAATTAAAATCTTCTGGTATCACAGAGATACATATGTAAATGTTAGAAAGAAATCTGAATGGTAATATATATATAATTCTAAGATGTTTAAAAATCAAAATTATTTACATCAATTAGAACTCAGTCATTTCAAACTTTTTTCCATACACAATTGACAATATATTCAACAGTTTTATTTGCCCTTACTTCATTCCACCAAAATTTTAAACATGCCCTATTTTCAATGAAATGTTTCTGAGAAAAGCTTCCCCACATGTATTCACACTCACTCCAATTATTATTTAGCCAAGAAAGATGTAACTTTTCTCTCAGGGCAGTTATTTATGTGTTAAATATCAGAAAAATTAAGTTGTCAAAAGATGATATAACATATTTTACGACCTTTTACCTAAAAAAGGGCCATTTAAAGATAAATGTGGGTTGAAACATGCTCCTATTAACTATTTAAAATTGAAACCATAATGATTATGTATTTTTAGATTTTTAAAATTGATAAGATCCTAAGTTTACTCGTGTTATGTCGTTCAGGAAGCTTCCCCACATATATACAGACTAACTCCATTTACAATTTAATCAAGAAAGGCACAACATTTTTCTCTAGGTTGTCACTTAATGTTTTTAAAACTCAGAAAATGTGAGTAATCGAAGGATGAAACAGTCCATTACTAAACCTTTTAACTTAAAAGGGCATGTGAAGGAGACAACTTTCATTTGTTTGCCTAATCGAAACTGCAAGACTTAAACTTATTTTGTCAAAACTGTTTAACTACAAAAAAATCGTTGTCTTTCAAGAAACCAAATCCATTCTCTTGGTCTTTCCGCCATTGTAAACAAAATAAACTTGCGTCCTGTTGCCAAACGACGATTAAGAAATTCTACCCTTTTTTGTCGGTACGTAACACAGTGGTGAAATATGCGAAAAAGCTGGCCAAAAAGGGTTTTTAAAAACTTATTGGTAAAGCCGTGAAACTTAATCATATTGATAGTCTAATGTATTGCGCTACTTTTTGTGTACTTTTCGACATGTTAATGACAAGCAAGCTGCCATGGTACTTCGGTAAATTTCTGAATTATTTTCAAAGCTGCAAGTGTTTCTACATTCGTATCAAAGTTTCTAGATTTTATTTTTGTTCGATTTCATCTAGTGGCTTGTTTCCGATATGGAACTTGGTCAATAAGGTATGAGCGAACTTGTCAACCCCTATTAATAGGAAACAAACAGTTTTTAAAAAAATAAAATCTCGTTTATTAAATGCGAAAGAATTTTTTATGTGTTCTAATAGAATCATAGGAGAAAAAAGTATAGGATTCCAAGGAATTCTGTGATTATAAATAATTTTAAATAAAGCTTATATTAGTAGCTCTCTATTTAAAACAAATTTTCGTGCTACTTATTCGACGAGAATTGATACGTTTTATAAAAATAATTCTTCTAAGAACAGAATTGCCCAGAGCAAGCATTTTCTTTCTAAATTTTGAGTGGTTTTATATGCTTATAGCGAACTACTTCTTCTTCTTGTTTACGGGACACCTCGCCCCTGGTCCCGGAGACGAGTCCATTGTCAGGATAGTGCTGAGGGCCCGTGAGATGTTCTCGTACCATATTTCCTTTATATATATACATATATGCACTTTCTCGTACATCGATGCTTCCATCCGGAGGGTCACCAAAATGTGCAAGACACTTTAGATGACGTGATTTCATGCTGCCGCAGACTTGGTCGGCTCTAAATTCTAATAGAAATTGAAAAGCATAAAAAAAAAGAGAGAAAAAAAAAACAGGACTAAACCTGTGGAACGAAGTTATTAACCTCCTGATAAATAGAATGAAGGAGACCTTAATTTTCCTCTCTGTTTAAAATTGTGGACAGATTGTCTTTATCATAAATTAGTTTTTTTTGCATACTTTTCCGTGAATGGGCAATTCACTACGTAGTGTAAAGTATCTCCCACAGCGCCACAAGGGCATTTGATGTTCAAGCTCCTCCCAAACCGTACAAAGTACGCTGGGAATCTACCGTGTCCACTCAAAAATTGTGCAATAAAATGACTAAATTTTTTCGTATGAATTGAAACCGCCGGTATTAGTTTTTCTGTATGTCTGCCGTTTTTTGTTGTGGACGAAGCCCAACGCTCTTGCCAAATCTGTATTTGCACATTGGAAATTGCATTTTTTAATTGTTTAAAGGATTTCTTTGGAATTTTTTCAATGTAAGGTTCGTTGTAGCTTTTTTAGCATAACTATCAGCTGTTTCATTCCCCTGAATTCCAGTGTGAGCTGGAATCCAGTGGAGTGTAATGGATTTTTCTTTGCTCATTTCTAAGTATAGCGAACTACTATACTCCGAAAAAAAGAAATTTATCGAAGCTAATTCTGATTACCAATCAAATTGAAAAAACTGTTTTTTTTTTAAACAAACGTCCTTAAAATTTGCCGTTAAAAGCTTTTGAAGACAGCAATGAACGAATTATAGGAAGGGAAAGTGAAGAATACAGAGAGAAAACAGACGCAGAAAGAGCGTAATGCATGCCGCTCAAATTAATTGGAGAATAAAGGGACACAATGAAATGTCCTCGCTATTTGAGAGTCAGAAACAATATCGGAAGACAAGGCCTTACCAATACTGATTCATTACAAATTTAATAGAAATCAATACAATATATGAAATAGTGCTCTTGAAGAAAGTTTCACTTGGTGCTCTAATTTTGAAGTCATAATAGAAGATGAATTGTGCGGAAATATTTCTGTAACCGAAGCTTCAGCACAAGTGGCTTTACAAGACTTGCTTAAGCAAATTGTAAATAATCTGATTAAATCTCTATAAGATAATTTTTTATCCTTCGAGGACGATATTAACAATATTTTTTAATTAGTAAATGAGATTTTGACAGTTTCTTGAAACAATTTGAATAACTCTTGTTCCAGTAAATTCATTTTTTATGGAATCGAGATGAACAACAGCATGCTGTATTGTGGATCATCCACGACCGTCTTCTCGATATTGTAGACCGGCACAACTACAGTTCGTTGGGGAATTGACACGAAATCAAAAATAAGAAGCCCTATATGTCACAAACTAGAAAACTGATTTTAATCCGACAGACATGATATCTTTAACAATTTTTTTAATTAGTCATAACTGCAAACGATATTGTAGTGTATTACAGGATGAATTAACAGACTTTTTATAAAAAAACACTTTTATTTTAATATAAATTTTCACCGTAATACCGTTCATTCGTTGGACTATCAACATCAGTCGTTACATTTTGGTCTGTCTCTTTAACCACTCATTTTAAATCTTATAATATCTAACATCTTTTTCGTGCGTTGCTAGGCAACGCTCGTAAGACAAATATTTTATTGCCACACTACATTTTAAAGAGAAAACTTTAGAAATGACAAAATATTTTGTAACGAATATCACAATATTATGAATACTCAACGAACCAAAGATTTAATTTGTGTTCAACGACAAGCAAACAGTTTAATCATAGCTTAAACTTTTGTCTAAAGCAGTAATTGAAAACCATATACGGTCAGGACTGTCCACGCTAGATCGCCGGATTAAATTCTTCTAGAGGTTATTATATTTTCCATATAGACTTACGTTATGCAAATGCCAAACGCGGGGGGAGGAGGGGCGAGATTAAAAACAATATTGAAAGATTAAAAAAATAATCCAAGATAAATTTAAATCGCAAGTAGGTCTCGTGGTTGATAAGCTGAACCAAGAATGAAGGCAATACTTCATGCGCGCAGAAGTCAGCTGATGCTATTTTATTCACTTTTCTACTGTTTATAGAGTAATAACTGTTTAATTGTCCATGAATCTCTTCATTATTTGAGAATTTCTTAATATTTACGTCTACTCAACATATCCTAAAGTTCTTAATACTAATAATTATATAATTTTAATATTTAACAATTTTGGCCAACTTTTTCGTATATTTCACCACTATTCGTAAGAGAACTATATATATATAGATTATACCGGTCCAATCTAGGCACAGGTCCAAATTCGCAACTCTCTCCAATTACTTAGACATTGGAGCGAAATTTTGTTGTTTTGAGTTTTCAGATTGCATCTCGACTAAAGCATTTGATCAAACGAAAATTGTGAAAAACGCTCTCTAGTAACAGAAGGAAAAAAAAAAAAATTTCGAATTCTACTGTCATCTGTATAAATTAAACATTGAAGTTCCAAAAATGCTTTTTTCATAACTTCCCAAAACGACAAGCTGGTCTGTGCCATTAATCTTGAAAATTTGCGATGAAAAATGCACGCCGCTTTCTTTAAAGCTTATTAAAAAAAGAAGAAAAAATCCCCATTATCGAAAAAACGAACATTTATTTATTTTTTCTTTGCACAGGTTCTAACACACTTGAACCAAGCCTGTGCGCGATTGAATTTTTCGATAAATTTCATCTTTAAACGAGCGCGTGGAGCATAAACGATATTTTATTCAAATGTACCATTTCCGTAAGTGTTTCTCCCTGGGCTGACGCTTCTGAGGCATCGATCATACTTGGGACGATGTTTTTTTCATCATTTTTATTTGTATTTTGCATCGACGAATCGATACATCTGCGTTGAACATCAGCACCGTAAACACATTTATCTAGATTCTACTCTTCATTTTTTCTATTATTTTTTCAGACGTGGAACATAGTTTAACTTTTTTTTCTCCTACTCTTCTTCAGAAAAAATATATTCGAAATATTCAATACATAAATGCGTGCTTTCCTTACTGTTCTTCTATAGATTTTTTTATTTTTATTCTTCTTCTTTCTTTCACCATTTTCTGGAGATTCATATTCATATAAAAGAAAGTTTTCAATACATCATATTTTTCATTTTCTTCTTTCAAACATTTAACGTAGGAAGGAAATTCGCGTTGACAGTTATGAACAAAAAGAAAGACATCAATTTATACTTTTTATTTTATTTTTTTATTTCCTAAGATCATAAAAATACTTTTGTATTTTTCATGGTAAAGGTTTGCCATCATTATAAAAATTTTGTTCTTTGTGATTTTTAAAAAAACTTTAGGCCCTTGTCGCTATTCAATGTTTGATCGAGGTTCCTACCATGAAAGGACAAAATTGAAAGAATGGAAAAATTTGAGAAGTCATTTCTATTTATAGATCGAAAAAGAATTTGCTAGAATATGAAATATTTTCGATTATTTTTTATCAGTGAATCTATAATCTTCTATTTTTTCTTTTTGAAAATGAATCACTCGGTTACGCAATAGTTTTTTTTTTGTTCGATAAAAATAGTCTTTTTTCTTCTATCTATAAACTGTTCATATAATAGAAGTACAACGAATTACCAAATGATAAATATGTGCATTGTTAAAATATATTTTTGATAATATTACTGACTTTGAATACTTTAAATTAACAGCATATGAATTGCTGCTTGTGCCTGCATATAAATTACTTTTCTTCCGATGCTAAATTATTTTGCTTTTCAAATATAGACTAATGTCTGTTCAAATGCACCTGTTATTCAAACAGTTTTCCAATCATTGTGACTGTAAGAACATGATGGGATATTGATTTGAATAGGAGTCTCCAATTTGAATAAGATTTAACAGTTTGTCGCAAAATTAGGCACCAAAGGATTTTAGATTTAAAAAAAATATGAGATTCCAAGTACAAATAGATGCGTTAATGCAGTCGGGATCTTTTCGACGCTGTGTGGATTCCGGGTTCACTATTCTAAATTGTACCAAAGTGAGCGTAGTTTGGTATGCAAAATTTAACAAACTCCTATCCATTGAACAACAGACAGCAATGATTAATTTTCAGAAAATGCAGAATTCAGTTATTTCTGCAATGTTTTGAAGAAACAGCTCAAAATGTGTATTTTGTTGATGGTTCCCCATGTCAGCTCGGCATTCAGATAAAAAAAATTCTGATTTTTTCCCCCCTACAGTTTATCCCTCTTGGGGGCACCGAGCGTACTCGGATGAGAAGCCGCCGGATAAGTTAGTGAGTTCTCGTTTCCCCAGACGATATAGCAAGGTGTGGGGTAATCACCTCCACTCCGATGACGGGACGTACCTTCTACGGGAAGAGTTGGGGCGTGGCCGTTAGGACTCCAGCTTTAGTGCCCGAGTTGTTGTCGTGGCGTTCCAGTCATTCAGATTTTACCGCACGGCTTCGCGCCATGTCGGGTTAGAATGTATGCATTTCCCGCAGTTGTCTTTAAATTTTGTCCTGCGTGCCCAGAAATTTATCCAAATTCTTGTTTCTAGACGTTCGAAGCAGTCGCGATTCGGACGGAAGTTAGAGACTCCTATGTTAACTCCACAACAATGATTGATTCTGGTTAATATTGAAATGAAATTTTATTGTTTTAAATTACCAGAGATTTAATGCGAACAGCATTCAGAGAAGCACTTTATTAAACGAACACTGATTTAGCTGGCAAGTGAAACCCTCTTTTAAAAGGAGAAGAGTTATATCAAAATATTGCCGTCCTCTTTGCAGATAAAGCATTTATTTTTTTTTAAAATTCATGACACCCTTTGATTAAAAGAAAAGAAATTGAACCACGCCATTAAGCTTGTAATTTGGTGTTGGGAAAATATACACTTCCTGCATAATTTTTTTCTGAAAAGATCCCCATTATTGAAGAAATAATTTCCCCTATGCGAAGTTCTAATTCATTTTGGCCAAAGCTGAGCACTATAAAATTGCAAAACAAATTTAACCTTTAAAGTAGCTTTAGAGACATAAGAGATATTCTTTTCAAATGTATGTAGGATATTACCCGTATATGAATGTAGGATATTACCCGTAAAGAATAATTTAATCACTGTATAAAGAGCTAGAGTAAGAGCTAGATTAATTTTTTTGGCTATAGATGGAGCCAGAGTTCTGCTCTGTACGAACTACGAGCAGCGCCCTCTTTTTTCCTAACAAAACCAGACTGCACGCTGAGAGTAGCCGAAACGTTAAAACCTCTCTCAAACCCTCTGTAATAAATCAGATCAGTCTTGGCGCAGTTAAGCCGCCTATCTTCTCACTATGGTAATTATGTCCCGTCTAACTTTCCTTATGGCTCTCTAATCTGTAAATCTCTAATACAGTAATATTCTTAACTCGTAACATCTATCCCTCTTTAATCTGGCTCAAACTACCAAACATGACTTCATGTAAATTAGTTATTTTTTACGTCGTTAACTTTATGTGCATAACCTTTTCCCCTGTAAATTCTCCCTATAGTATTTAAATAAATGTTTTTATATTTAACTTGAAGTCTACTCATTTACTTTATGTAATATTTTGTTCTAAATTTAATGTAATAAAAACCCTGTAATCCCCTAGACATAAACCCGATCTATTTACTCCTTAAAGGTAACCCTTCCGTGGGCATTTTGCTCTTTGAACCACATGAATACGAATAAAATTTGAAATAAAAGTTCTTCTCGCTGGTTTGAAAAACTTCTAATGCATCGATCGTAATTGGGACAATATTTTCTACTATTTTCATTTGTATTTAACATCGCAGAATCAACATCCCCGTTGAACATCGCACCTGTAAACAATCTCGATTCTGCTCATCTCTTTCTTTCTCCCACTTTTATTTCTGACGTAAAATATAGTTAAAGTTTTTTTTTTCTCTACACTTCTTCATATCGGCACTTACAAAAATATTCTTTTGTTCTTTCTCTATTTTTAAAGATTCATATTCATATGAGAGAAAGTTTTCAACGCATTATATTTCATCCTCCTTTTAGGAAAGATTGACGTGAAATGCAGATCCACGTTGACAGCTTTGAACAGAAAAGAGACATCAATTTATGTTTGTTTTTTTATTATTATATATTTTCTGTGTGAAAAATACTTCTCTATTCTTCATGGTAAGGGCTTCCATTACCATAAAAATTTTACTTTCGTCAATTCTTTTTAAACTTCAGTTGTTTTTTCCTGTGTTGTGCCCTGTTCACTTGCTGTTTCCAAAACAGAAGGATAAACTTCAAAGCACGAAAAATATTTTATTTAGTTGTGTTCGTAGATAAGATGTAATTTACTCTTTTATGCAATGTTTCTATTTTTCTTTTGATAAGCTTATCCGTTTCCTCCTTGTTTGAACTGCAAACAATTATATGCATGAAAGTTGAACAACGAATTACCAAATGATGAATATAAAATATTGCTACAAATTACTTATTAAATATTTCCTAATTTGCTTGCAGTTTAGTCTTAAGTTTTATAAACTAATAATTCGTGCTTTAACTGTTTATCAAATATTTTCCTGACATTGCTAAATTATATCTCAGAATGGCATTGCTTTTCGTCAATAGAAAAACTCTTGATTGAGAGCATCTTTTGCAATGTTAATCCGCCTTTCACTTATTAACACTCAAAAACGACGAATAAGTTCTCTTCTCTTAGCTCTTTTTTAAATTTCCTTTTTGCGATATTCTTCTTCACATGAAAGAAAGTTTTCAACGCATCATCCTTTTTTTCCCCTTTCTTAGGAATAATTGCCATAGAGAACATATTCGCGTCGACAGTTATAAACAAAATTAAAGACGTCAATCGACGTGTATTTATTATTATTATTTCTTCCGAAATCACAAAACTAATTTTCTATTTTCATATGAAAGATTTTCCGTTATTATAAAAATTTTCCTCTTTGTGATTTTTGAAAACTTCAGCTTCTTTCTTGTCTCTCAATGTTTAATCGAATTTTTACTGTGAAAAGACAAAACTGAAATATTGGCAAATATTGACAGCGATTTCCATTCATAAATCAAAAAGAATTCTCTAGATTATAAAATATATTAAATTTTTTTTTGCCGCTGAACATTTTCTCTTTGAACTAGAATAGAAATCCTAATAAGGAATTAGGATTTTCAAACAACAACGAATCTCCAAACGAATTTCCAAATAAAGAACATAAAATAGGATAACAAATCGGTTTTTGCAGACATACTTGAATATCTGCTTTTATGTATATACTGCTGCGCGTACCATTTTAAACTGTCAAATATGATTCTGATTGCTTATAATTTTTATTCTTTTTAATGAGTTATCCTGATCGAATTAAATGTTTTCCGTTCATTTAAACAGATCTAACTACTTCCCGGCGATAAAACAACCCAACTTTTAAATATCCAAGCCTTCTCTTTCTAGAGCTTAATATCAAAAGTGTAGTATTTGGCGTGATGCTCAATTTTCAACCTACTGAAATTTTGCCGATTCTCGCCAAATGTAGCATCTTTAATATATCTTTAGAAAATTCAAATCTCGTTGGAAATAAGCTTAAATTATCTTCTATTTAATGTTACAACCCGCTTAAACTCTTTTCTGGAAGTTAGGGTGAAGTATGATTTGGTCAGTGACCTGAAAAACCTGGAAACTGGAGATCAGCCCGAAATTGAAAGATGGTTCAGTAAACTCTATTATTGCTACTTTTAACTCCCATAGCTGTGATTCCTATATTTTGTAAGTTTATAATTTTACCATCCGATTCAGCACAAATTGTATAAAACCATCTACATAATTTCTTTGTACTTCTCGCTTTCTCAACAAAGTTATATTTTCACTTCGAAATTCCAAAAAAGATTTCATTCCGGAATTCCAAAAGGAATTATCAAAAAAAAAATACTTTGTTTCATTTCTTTATTTTTCTATGATTTATATTCTCCTGAATAGCATGCTTAGAAATTTTTCCACTTAATAACTATCGATTTGTATATTTATATGAAACTGTACGCTGTTCATTATCCGATTCAATATCTTTATTTTAGAGCATCGTTAAGAATAAAAGAAATCATATTTTGCCATCGTTCCTTCACACGTTGTCTTTTTAATGCTTGCATTAAATATGAGTCTTTTAGACGAAATGCGATCTCGAATGAAATAGTCTCTAAGGTTTTCAGGTACACGCTTCAACGAAATATCATTACATGAGAAATTTGAAATTGTTCGGTGTTTATAAAGTTCAAATGCCGTGCGAGTCTCTCGTGACACATTTTATAAACATAAAATATGATTCATTTCCAATTCGTCTTCACAGTTTATTCTTTATCTGCATTGTTTGTTGTTAATATTTGTATTGTTCTTTATCTGTATTGTTTATTAATATTTGTACGACGTTCGAATGTTAAAGACTACAATAATACATGATTTACCGAAAAACTAAATTCTATTTAAATTGAGAGGCACTGATTCATTGCAGTTTCATAAAGTAATTCCTCCGAATATACGTTACGCATAATCGCTACAAACAATCGGTTTTGTTTTAGTGCGTTTTTCTTTCTCATTAAGAGAAAGGTTAGTTTCATTCATATTAAATTTTTAGCGCGAGTAATAAATAAAAATACATGATAATGAAGTTGTTTATACAACTTGAAATTTAGACGAAGTATATTTAGAAAAGCAAGACGTTCCGAGTGCTCTCATCCAAAGGGACACACTGCGCTGAGGTCGATAAATCTCGTCGAATACAATATCGAATCGCGCAGTTTTGTTTCTTTTTATATGCATATCTCACAAGACCTGGATTACAAAAGTCAACACACGTAAATTGTCCGGCTGTTGAGCGGAGACTAAAGATTGGGCCATGTTTAGTGCGTTGCTACGATTGCTAAACAACACGCTTTGCTGTTGCATGCTCGTCTGTTAGGGTTATATGAAAAACGGAGTGCCGTATATAGTTGCTTTGCAATAGCTGTTGAATTTAACCCTTCGACTACTGCAGATTTATTCAGTCCCCAAGATTTCGTGTATCAGTTTTGGTGCGGATGTGTAAACACACTCGAACATAATTCTTGAGACAAACTAAGTTCTTGCAAATTCTTCTGTTTTGCAATTTTTCTTTTTATGCCTACCGATATTAAGTAAAGTTAGTGTTTGGGATTCTACTTGATTTTTTTTTAATTTTTAAGGACCGAAAACTTTAATTTATTACACTAAAAACCAAACATTTTTTAAACCTCAGATTGATTTTTTTTCTTTAAGTGTGTGTTTTTATACGCTAAATAATAATTTCTGAATAATATGAGTACAAGCATACTTTACGGCGACCGGCCTACACGAAAGGGTGCAAGGCCTCCGGAGAGAGAACCAACACGTCAGCCTTTATTTTAAATTTCTGAAAGCTTACAATCAACGCCAACACGAGCGGAACTAGTTTACAAAATGTATGTAGATTTTTACGAACAAAGAAAAAAATACTAATAAAGAGTACAAATGATGAACATTAAATTTAAGAGAATCATTCGTTCTCCCTTAAAATTATAGAACTGAAAATTTATCGGGTTGCATATATATCCCTCCCTGCCGGAAAAAAGACTAAAAAATGCTGCTTTCTTTTGCAGAAGTTTAAATATGAAAATGCCAGAATGTCTGGTGAAAGCGATGCTTCAAACTTTTGCCGTACAAAGCAGTTTACGTACATTTGTGTCTGGCAGAGTTAAACAGCAGAGACTTGGTACAGTCGGTCTCTATCGAAGAAGTTAATTTTATAATTTGTTCCAAGTGTGTCTTTGTATGTGTAACTACATGGACATTTTCATTTTGAATTAAAGTATTCATTCATTTTTTTCTCTCTTTCACAGGGAAATGAAAGGCATGTCATAAAATGAGAAGTTCTCCAACAAATTATTTCAATGATCGTCCTCAGTGATGGCAGCGGATACGCCAAATACTGGAAAAGAATGAGACTGGCTAGCAGAATCGCGATTATACTCTTCTCAATCTCTGTTGTATCCGTTATTCTGATTGGACGATGCGGGCTCCGGCTGGACGAAGAGTTGCGAGTCGAGAGTTCCGCCTCTGGACCCATGTCTCCAGACACTGGCATCGCGATGTACCAGATGAGCAACAACGAAGACGAGACTGATGCCGTTAGAAAGAAAGATGACGAACAGAAAATAGAAATCCAGAGACTGCAAAATGAGATTACTGAGCTGAGAAAGAAGTTGGAAAACTTTGAGAAGCTTAGTGATGACATTCAGCCCATTCCGGTGAAGAGCGTCGCCTCACACAACCTCCTCGGGGTTGAGGAATGCAGCGAGTACATTGAAAAGCAGATATCATCCGCTGAGTTGAAGCACGGCGTTCAGCTGAACAACGAGTATGAGATCATACCTTTCTCGCATTTTACCTTTAGCCGAGTCTACCCTGTAGATCTTGGGCTGGGCAAGAGAGTTGTCGAGAAACCTATTGGGTATAGAAGAAAGGATCTTCTGGAAGTTTTTGTTCGAGCATTAGAAATCATGAATAAGGACAGGCAAGGCAAGTACAGATATGCTGTAGATGATTTTGTAGAAGGTGTCTTCAGAAATGATCCAACCACTGGAACTCAATACTCTTTGTACTTCAGAGAAAGGAATGCATCCAGGACCTACAAAACTCTCACACTTATAAGGCCTTTTGCTCCTATACAGCTGGTAAATGACAAATCAGAAAGGACAGCGAAACGACTCATCAATATCATATTGCCTCTTTCGGGGAGAATAGACAAATTTCGGAACTTCATGGATAAATTTGTGAAAGTTGGCATAAAACATGACAGACGTGTGTTTTTAACTGTGGTATACTTCGGTTTGGAAGGCCTGCTTGATGTACAGCAAATACTGACCAAAATTTCAAAGGACACGAAATTCCGTAATTTTAAACTTTTGACTCTGAATGATACATTTTCTAGAGGTAAAGGCCTCCAAGTTGGTGTTCAGCACTGGACTAAAGGAGACGTTCTGCTTTTTATGTGTGATGTGGATGTCATATTTTCCACCAAGTTCCTGGAGCGATGTCGGTTGAATACAGAACCTGGCAAAAAAGTGTACTATCCGATCGTTTTCAGTCTTTTTAATCCTTCCATTGTTTATTCTTTGCAAGGGAAAGAAATCCCAAATGAGGCAGAGCAGTTGCTGATTTCGCGTGATACTGGATTCTGGAGGGATTTCGGATATGGAATGACTTGTCAGTACAGAAGCGACTTTTTGAAAGTGAAGGGCTTTGACGAGGAAATAGTAGGTTGGGGCGGAGAGGACGTCATGCTGTACAGGAAGTATGTCCGTAATAAGCTGATGGTGATACGATCGACGGATCCAGGTATTTTCCACCTGTGGCACGAAAAGAAATGTGATCCCCAAATCTTATCTGTGGACCAACAAAGAGCTTGTCTGAGATCCAGAGCTTTAAGTGAAGCTTCACATGCCCAACTAGGTTTGCTAGCATTCCGAGAAGAGCTAAAGAAAAGTGATGAAAAAACTGTTCCCCCAGCACCAGATGTAAATGGCAATGAGACCGGACATATCAGTGAAAATCCTGTGTGATTTATTCATTTACTGGCTATGAAATTATCTTTGAACCAGAGCTTGTGTTAATAAAGCATTTTTTTAACTCCATATAATAAGTTTATTAACTTGCAGTGTTTTTTTTTTCTGTTTGAATCTGTAATATTATCACCAAGACTTATCCTCAATAAAACATTTATACTTTAAATAGATTTAATTATGGATGGGATGAACATTCTCTGGGTGAGAAAAAAATATTTGCATTGTGAAATATAACCCTCTCCCAAAAGAAATATATAAAAAATAGTCACTGAAATTTACATCTGAAGAAATGCAGAAAAGGCGCTCTAAAGGTAATATCACTTAATTGAATTCAGGAGACCAAAAAGCATTGCTACACGTTCTGTTTCTATAAATAGTGTTGATTGGAGTTTTGATTGAAGTAAAAAGTTAAAGTCTGTTTGAAATTTTGAATTAGCTTCTAAAATAAGTAATGTATTCTATTCATTCAAAAAATTTTCTTAATTGTTCAAAACATCTCGAACTTCCTCGGAAGGAACATAGAAGTGAAAATTTCCAAAGACATCTTAGTTCAACGGACGACAACAAAAGACGTGTGCGGTAGCAAAGTGGATTATTTTGAAATTCTAGGAATACAAGTTACTTTAGAAAAAATAAAACGAGAATGTTTAATTTTGAAACACAAAACATCAAAATTTGCTCTACTGGCGACGTATTGTCGTCATTTTTAGGGATGTAGTCTCTTCAAATCACAACCAAATTCGATTGATCAAATTTACAACTGATATTATTAGAAAACAATGAGCATTCCTTTTTATGGATTTTTTTTAAAAAAAATAACGATTGTTACATGTTAATGCTATATTCATTTAGAGTTATTTAATTTCATACATCAGAATGCAGCTCCTTTACTCGAGCTATCAAAGACTGAGTAAACAACTTCGAGAAAATGAGGACAATGTGAGGAAAAGATGTATAAGTGAGAAAAAAGACATACTCACAGCGGATTATACAGAAAGCTTTTATCAGAAACACCATTTTCAAGTAATTGGGTTTTTTCTGTCATTACATGCTTTGCATGTGTTTACTCTCTATCTGTAAGTAAGAGGGGGAAAAACATGTTCACAGTAGATAATGCAGAAAGCTTCTGTCAGAAATCAGCTTTCTGTCATGGCATCAGGCATGGGGACATGAGGCGGCGTTCTATCAGAAATCCCATTTTGAAATAACTGAACATTTCCTGATTTTACATGCATTGCATGGGTTTATTACAAGCGTGCATTACAAATTACAAGTATTGTTCTCATTATTGATGGTCAAAATAAATATGTATTGACTGTGGTTTTTTAGAAATCTCCTGATTCGGTGCCGCACCTTATAAATCCGATTTTCACTAAAAATATTTTTTTCACTGTTGCTTCTCATTCGAACTCGGACAAAAAAAAGTAAAAGTGTTTCATGGAATTGTTTTACCTAGGGTCAGGTGGGGTAAAATGGGTAATCAAAATATATGGCTTATAAAATATTAGATTTTTAATTATATTTGCAGTTTTTTCAGTTGGATATTATAGCTAGCTGTTCAAAAATACTGATATTTTTTTTTTCACAATTTCTTTATATGTGAGTGGTAACACATTAAACTGAAGCGGACAAGTTTATGGAATATGTTGTGTTCTAACTTTCACTGCCAGGACCAGATTGTTGAGGAATTCTTATTATAGTGGCATAATATCTTTTTTTTTGTATATTTCTGCTGTTGCTTCAATTTGCAGATAAGGGAAAAAATCTTTTTTAAATCTCATATTTAAAAAATTGGGTAAAATGGTTTATATGCTTATGTTTAACATTCTGCATCTTGTATGGAATAGGTACAGCATGATTGTTTTTTCTTTAAATAAATAATTCATTTATGATAAATTGAAAATAAATGAAACATAAACATTCCATATCATAACTAATTAAAAAAATACTGCACGTAAAGGATCAGGAAAATTGCCAGTTTTCTCTCATGAAGAGGAGCGTATAATTGTTTGATCTTTAAAATTTATGGCAAGATGTGGTTATCAGAGGATCTAAAGTGTATAGTTGAAAACCTAAAAGCAATTTCACACAAAATAACACTTTCTTGGCAGATGCCGAAGGTTTGAAACCAGATGTTTCTGTTTTCTCTGATATGCTTCCAATTTCTCAGAACTTGTCTTTATCTACACATCAAGAGTGTAGATCACAAAGCACAATTTCTTCAACATACAAAGTTTTAAAAAGCGCAAAATTCCTAGCAATGGCGCCAAAAGCTTCAAATTTCACAACTACATACATGAATAATTCAAAGCAAAAATGCAAATGTGTACAGACAAGTGCAGGTGAAATTTTAACAAATGAAGATGTAATAAAAGGGTAAAAATTGAAAGAGAAAATAGCAATGAAATTTCCTTGCAGAAGAAGTATTTGGAAATGATATTACTGGAAATACAGCTGTGAGAAAAGATTTAAAAATAGGAGCACGGGTAAAAGCATTATATTTGAGAGAAAAAGCAAGCCAGAATTCATTGGCAAAAATATAGCTGTTGAAGGAGATACTAATAAAATGAAATATTTGAAAAATTTACGATGGGCTACTTTCATTTTTCTGGCTGTGGATGACACAGATTATATCAAAGATCATCAAATAATAAATTTTTGAATGAGCCACAATTTTATAGCAGAGGTCATTAATTTTTTGAGGAGTAACAGATATACAGAATCATATGTTGGGTGGAAAAACTGTATTTTATTTCAAAAAACAAATTTACTGTATAATTTGAGCCTTTTTAAATAAATTAATTAAAAACATTTTTTTAAATCTGACTTTTATTACTATTATATCACTCTACTGCAACAAATAATTTATTTCTTTAACATTTGCTTCTGTATCAGATTTGATTACACATTTTACCTCACAGTATACCCATTTTCACCTGCGTGTGGTAAATTGGGTATGCAAAACATATGATTATATATATGTTTTCTGGGAGATATTTTTATCAAATTACTAATGACAGTTACTTAATTTTACTCTTAAGATATGTAATGTACAGAAAAAAACGAAAAAGGTTTTAAAAAGTAATATTTTGACGATATTTTTTAAGTGAAAAGCTAAAAGTAGAGTATTTTCTACCCATTTTACTCCACCTGACCGTATACCATTTTCATCATTTTGCTTATGACAATTCTTTGGGTTCTCACTAACAATCAAAGTTACAGGAAATAAAATGTGTTTCTCTCAGAATTTTGTCTAACTGAAGTGTTGCAGCTAAATAAATAAAATATTTGAAAGAAAATTTAATAATTTAAGTTTCAATATTCATGGAGGTAAGGAATTTTTCGGAGATTACTGAGAATGGCGGTAGACATAATCAAGTAGGACGTGAAAGACTTGAAATAAGTTGTATAAATCTACTTGCTTATCATATTTCAGTATTTAGTAGGTAATTTAATTGAAATGTGTTTGAATACTTTTGTTCAATTTTCGAAACATTCATAAACAAATGAAATCATCTTTGAAACTTACTACACTGTCTCTTGAATTGCATATATGAAAATACCTGATATGGATGTATAAATTCAATTCTAGGTTGTTAAAATAAATTCGATCTAGCATATAAAATCCTACAAAATGGATATTTTGTTCGAACAACTGTGTAAAAATCAGACATGACACATTTCCGCGGAAACGCGGATTTCCGCTTTTTCAATATCGGATTTTATCATTCTTAATTTTTTATTATATAATAATTCTACGATATTTTTAATGTCTTGAGCACTTTTTGTATAAATGTATTTATTTTATTGTTTGATTAATTGCACTTATTTTACTTTTCGGTATTTATGTTTGGCACGATTCATTATTTATGAAGTTCAGCTTTTTTTGTTCCAAGCCTGTGTCACGTCTGAAAAATATTTGGCTTTTACTGACTTAAAAACTTTATTAAACTTTTACTTTAAAAAAAATTATACCTGAAACATTCGGTAATTAGGTTTGAAAAACTTCCAAGGGAAAAGTATAAATCCTCAAAAATGTAAAACTTCAAGAAAATCAAAGAATCTTAGGACAAAATAGTTTGCATTTTTTCATATTCTGTAAATCCCCATTTTCAATTGTTAAATTTGAACTAGTTCTTTTCGTTGTTGGAATAATTTTAGCATCGTTCTCTAGTCTTCTATTTTTTTATTATTATTTTCTTGTTACTTCAAAACCTTCTCTTTTTTTTCTTGTTTCTGCAGAGTTGGACTCATTTCACACTAATGTTTATTGTAGATCTGAAAAAAGATACGCACCAAAAAAAAAAGTATACATTTCAAGTGAGCCTGTTTGCAGTATCATTAACATAAAGAGCTTATTCATGTCATTTGCTTAAATCTAATTCTAGAACACTGCATTCAAGGGCTTAGTGTAATTGCCTGATACTGCATTAGTTTAGCACAGACTAGTTTACGTTGCTAGTGTTATTTTACAAGTATTTACATGGGTCTCACATAATTGCCTACTTACTGTTAATTGCAGAAACCTGCCTACTAATTCACTCCAGCATATGGTGGTTGGAATTGTTGATATTTTGATAACAAAGACTCTGGTTTCCATTATCTCGAAATCCAAGCTCTCTTCATTCTAATTAGGGTAAAATAATTAATCCAATATATTACCAATAATTAATAATTCGTAGGTATGCTCAGAAACCTAACATTTTCTTCTTTTAATTGAATCATAATAAAATAAAATATAAAAGTGTAATTTATTTTATAAAACATGTACAAAGGCTTTCCACAAGCGCACTAAATTAGGAATAAAAAGAAAACTCTCGTATGATTTCAAAAAAATTTTAATCAAATAAAATTAATTATTCCTCCTTAAAGATTTTGCTGTGGTAATGAAATTCAAGTATATTATATTGCATGAATATTAAATTGCGTATCTTGAATACTAACTGAAAGAAAGGCGGAACAAATAAATTGAAAACATTGTGCTCCGTACATCCACTGATAATTTTAAAACGTTATTAGTTAAAGATCTTCGTGTTTTTTTTTAAATATTTTCACACCAGCTGTAACAGTAGTCTAGTTGGTCAGAAATGCTCTAGTTATAGAGAAATGAGAAACATATTCAGCGGAACATACTTGTCTCCTCAAAGTTATCGAAAGTGAAGCATATTTGAAATTTTAGAGATAGTTAATCGTCAATTTTGTCGTAAAGATTTTTATTTTAATTTAATCTTTTTATATTAATATTAGAAGTGCAATTTATGAACTTTTGAATTAATACAAAACTATAAACTTTTTAATTTTCTACTAATTATACCTTCTTACTCCCAGTATCTGATAACTCAAAAAAACAATACTCCATTTAATCAATTCACTTACCTTTAGATTCATAGAATCTTAGATCTTAAATCATATTTACATGTGCAAAGCAAGTATAATAGCATTTGATCAAACAAATAATCAATTCATTTCTAGTCACAATTTAGCATAACTTCAATTTAATTTCAGTTCTTAATTTATCCTTAAAATCCTTTATCCTTAAAGATCTTTAGTTTGCGTTATGTTTTTTTTATATATATATATATAATTAGATGTTATATTTTATAATGTTAACCCAGGTTACACCAAATAGTTATCTCCATCATTGTCATTAGGGTTGTGAAGAAAAATCAGAGACCAGATTGCCTTTAACTAACATATTTATTAAACAATCAAAATTATAGTTAAACAATCAAAATTGCCCTACTATCTTACAAACAAAATTCTCTTAACTCAATTTTGTCTTATAAACCAGGTTAATACTTCACATAAATATCAAATTACAAACATAAAACTTGAATACTTCACATAAATATCAAAATACAAACACTAAAACTAAATGGAATAAAACACAATAAATAAAAAGTGATTCTATGTTCATGCATTAATTTAGTTTAGGGTCGACCCAGAGTTTATAAAAGACACATCAATCCACATTCAAAATTTAATTAACTTTACTGCATCCTCAGCATTAATTCAATTTTATTTTATCTCATTAATATCAAGCTCACATAAAAGAAATTTTTAAATAGTGGCCACTAACAGTTTAATATAATTAACATAATCTTTACTAAACTTATTCTTATATTTTGTCTCCAAAAACTATATTAATTGTCTTTTTAATAATTAAAGAACATATCTCTATGTATAAACATTGTTACCCCAATTATAACACAATCAATTACAAATACCTGGTGATTCATAAAGTGACACACAATTATCTTAGCAACTTAACAAAACACTCAGTTATAGATTTTATACCTATCATTGATCTCCCTTTTTTTTATTAGACATCTTAGAACATACATATAATATAACAATTAGTAATCAGACATTCAAATGTAATTTAATATTTATACCAATACATAAATGCTAATTTTATAAATTAAATATCTCATTATAGGGTAAAAATTTATAAGTAGGTTTTATACGCATTAATCTTCACCAAGCCAGTTGGTCACTTATATTCCAATTTCTTAAGATTTAAATTAATAATGTTTTCTACTCAACTAACGCTTACGTTTTCAAATTAATTAAAAGAGTTAAGGAAATTATTGCAAAACCTTTTTTTTTACTGTAATAATAACCAATTCATTTACATATCATTTCTCTATGTCTAATTCACATATAAAATTTTAGTCCATATATTAATCGAATATTACTATCTTCCTTCAAGCACATTCTAGAATCCTACTTGATTTAATATCAATTAATAATACTTGCAATTTACTTAGCCTATTATTTACTTCACACAAGCAATTCTTTTAAAATTATCCATAACAACATGTCTTCAATAAGTGTTGGACAATAAAAGGGATATGGATATTAATGATAAAGTATCAGATTAAAATTTCGACGCTGCAACATAATATTTCATAATCTTATTTTACATAACAATAATTTTGGTAAGCAACTGACATCCCTCAAATTATAATTGGTGTACAGTCCCTATTTCATTACAATAAAGTAAAATTAATACAAAAAAAGTAAAAAAAAAACTTAACAGAGTAGATTTGGTTGCCCGAAGCTGCAGTCAGTCCCGGATTTTGGTCCCAATTATGCCATGGATATGGAGATTTATATGCTATGGGACACTTTTGGCCAACCCACAGCGGCACTACGAGGAATCACAATGAT
This sequence comes from Araneus ventricosus, assembly GCA_013235015.1. NCBI lineage: Eukaryota > Metazoa > Arthropoda > Arachnida > Araneae > Araneidae > Araneus > Araneus ventricosus. The sequence goes on from BGPR01000520.1 coordinate 369,209, forward strand.
CTGACATCTTAACGGTTCAAAGGGGGATCCAGCGGGGAAGACAACGGCCCTCTTCATCAACTTCAATTTGAGATAAGCATTCCGGTGCAATGGATCTGAGGCAGACATCAGAATATGGAAGCCGAACGTCGGCATCCAAAAAAAACTTCAACTTAAGATTTACATCCACTTTCCACCTCAAGCATCCTAATAGTTTATACGGTCAAGGGCTCCGTCAGGCGAAAACTCCCCCAAAGGCCAATCTTCCCATCACCAAGGTTGTCAAAGAAAAACGCCTTCCGAAAATCTTTTAAGGCTGGCACACACACGCAAGTCCCTGTTTTCACTCATTCCCGATTCTTCGAGGTCGGCAAAGCCGGAGAGAAAACCCGTACAGCTTTTTACGGCATCCTCCTTCCTTTAATGCCAAAAACGCTCTGAGACAGACGAAAAACCAAATTCCAGTCACTCCCACGAAGGGACCCTCTATTTTTTTTATTTTTTATTTTCTTTAGGGACGGGGCGCTCCGTCAGGAGGAAAAGCGCAAACACCCACCCACGACGAAAAGGGTGAATGACCCTTCCCAGACGAAACCCCCCGCTTGAAGTTGGGGGAAAAAGACTTTATCTGAAATCCAAGAAAACTCTACACAACACTTTACATAACATAACACCACTGCAGACCAACGAACTCGGAGCCGGACGGCTCCCTGTCGGTTGGTTGGGTATGCGTTGAAAAAGCCAGACCAAAAAAACAATACAACTTCTATAAAAAGATACAAAAAACAGGACATTTAAAACAAAAGAATATAATATATATTTTTTTTAAGTTCAGTCTTTCAGGTCATTGTGTTGTTGAATTTGAGAGGGTCGTGCCCTGTGTATGGAAGAAGAGAGAATATGAGTACATAGGGTTAGTTGGGTCTGTGGCTAGTCGTTGCCGCCATCTTTTGGAAATAAGAGTGTTTCGTTTTCCGCGATGAAGTGGATGAGTTTTCTGATTTTCGCCCTAGAATTGTTGTTGTTCATGACTCTTTTCCACCAAAGTGGTTCTAGGTCAGCTGACGGTTTTTTTAGATGGTATGATGTTGTAAACAGGCACTTGTAGCATAGTGTAAGGGGTTTCCCAGGTTTCCGCAGCCACAGGGATCTCTGCTTCTAATGTTGAATCTTTTAAGATATGTTGGAAATGGGCCGTGGTCCGTGGCGAACATTATTTCTGGCCTTTGCCATGGAATAGGTGTTGTCTTGAGTTTTGGCAAAACGTTATGAACGCTCCTGCCTGTTTCTCCATTGTCGCATTCTTTTTGCCAGCGGATGATGGACTCCTTTTGTAGAAGACTCTTGATATGGTTTCTTGGCGCTGGGATGAATGCGGGGATTCCCTCCTGTGTTGCCTTCTTGGCTAGTACGTCCGCCGCTTCATTACCGCTGTATCCGACGTGACCCTTAATCCATCCAAGTTTAATGTTTGTTGATTTAAGTAATATTTCCTGTGTTTGTTGAGCAATAGGACTCTTGGTTTCAATTGAAGCAATTGAATGGAGGCTCGGCTCGCTGTCTGACCATACCTTTATCTGTTGGTTGGTCTTGCTTGCCCAAGACAAGCCTCTTGTATAGCAAGAAGCTCTGCTTGAAAGACTGTGTTGAAGGGACTAAGTTGCGCCATCCATTCGCATTTTGTTATATCGTCTTCCATGAACAGCTATTTCAATTTTTTTAAATTTAATAGAGGAAGAAAATGCTCAATTTTTCTCAACCAATAATGAATATTTCTGAATTCTTTTAACATTTAATATAACTTAAATACGAGACCGCATGTTCCTACCAGATATAAAAAAAATCATTATTGGTTGTGAAAAACTGAGCATTTTTTCCTCTTTGAAATTTCAAAAAATTGAGATAGGTGGTGTTGCTTGTTAAGCGACGTAATGCTGTGCCATTCTAAGTCTCTAGTTTCTTAAGACATTTTAAGGGGAAGACATGCGAGGAATAACAGCTCGTACGAAACATGATGATGATGTTCTAATGTTCTACGCAACCATCATGATAACGATTTGAAATTAATCGCCCTCATTTTGGAATAAAAATGAAAACAAGGTTATATAGTTTCAAAAGGAAGGTCATTTATTATACTTACGAAGACCAAGTACATTTTCATTAAAAGAACTAAGCGATAAAATTAAGGTATCCGAACACGTTCGGAGCACTTTTTTCTTAAATTGTAAAATAGAAACACCAAAATATGTTTTTTAGATTCGAATTTAATAAAGATTAATAGTAGCGTATGAATTTTGAGTATAAATTATTATAAATTTACAAAATTCTTGAATTTCTGCTCCTTTTTAGAGGAAATTTCCCAAAACTTCAAACATGCTACAGGTCAAACTTTTGTAATAATTCAAATAAAAATAATACTAAAATAAACTACATACTATGGACTAGTGCTTGTACTAGAATCTTAATATTCTTTGGATAAATAAAAATTTTAGAGCTAATCGAACAATCATTATAAGATTTTCAGCAAATTTTCTATGTCATTTTTCAAATAAAAGACCATAATTTAAAAAATATTGTTACAATATACATTATTCTAGTACATTCACTAGAGAAACATTTGAAGAAAGTGTTCACAAAATTTCAGAACAATCAAATGATAATATCTTGAGTTATCATGTTTGAAGTTTGAAAAATATGCATAAAATCTAATTTTGAGAAAAATCAAATTTTAGTTTTTCCACGCGCTCAAATTATGTATCTAAACTTTAAAAAAAATTCCTAAAAATATACTGACATCATATTAGCTTGCAAAAAAGGAGTTTAAAAGAATTTTTGACAGGTTTCTGTCCCTTTAAATGACAACTTTCGGCTAATTAAACGCCCACTTCCGGTTTTCGGTTTGTTATAAAACAATTAATATCTCATCTTCTAATTAACGTACCGACAAAAGTAAATATGTTTTAGAAAGGTAAATGAATGAACTATCGAAAACATCAAAAATTAAAAAAATGGAATTTTGGTCGAAAATCGACTTTCGAACGTGTTCGGATACCTTAAGACTACATTCGCAAGAAGAATGTTACACATTTAAATTTTTCCCTTCAAAGAAAACTTTCAAATATTTTTACAGATTTTAAGGCAGGTCTCTTTCTGTTCTTCATTATTTTCCACTTCAGTGCGAAGGTGAATGGAAAAGGCAGCAAATAAACCACGGCATCCTCAGTAGACAAACCGCAGCCCAAAATCTAACTGATTGCGCGTGAAAAGGAAAGAAAAAGAAAAGGAGCGTTATCGGGATCGATCCAAGATCCTGAAATCCCTCCGCGAAAGGAGATGAAGCAAAATAAAAATTTAAAAATCCGCTACACAAAGCTGCAGACGTCACAAAGAGATCGCTTAGAAAAATATATTTTTTTCCACCCTCTATCTTTCTGTACCAAAAGGATGGCTGGGAAATTCGACTCCCTCGGGAAAACGCTAAACAAAACTGGACCCATTTATTGGAGTGCCTGTGAAGAAATAGAAATATTTGGGACGTTTTTCTTTCGTTCGATAGAAGACCTGCTTTCTTTGCCTTTCGCAGAAGATGCGACTCAGGAGTTGTTTTTATCTTCGTGAAAATTGTTTTAGCGTGTTCTCTCGAGTATTCCAAGCCTCCGGCTATGAATACAGAGTCGTAAAATCCCTTTTCCTCAGAGAATTCCCTTTGTTTAGTTAAAAGCTCTCGAAAATGGGCTCCTAAGATGCTACACTTTATATAAAGGACATACGCTATTTCGAGGCAGATGCCTTTCAAGCTTTCGACCATTCATCTTCTACCAAAAATAAATTAATTATGGCAGAATTTGCATTATCTGGCTGTTCTTAGATGCTTTTATTTTGAATAAATCATATAAAATAAGTAAATGCAGAAAGTGTTAACAATCCAAAATTTTATCATCGATTCCAAACCTGCAGATCTCAGTGTTGAGTGTTAATCATTGGAAAATAATGAAAGGTTTAGGCAGAAAGCTTCCTTTATTATAAAGTACTGAAAAAATATTTCGTGTTCAACATATAGAGGCATAAATTTAAATAGAGTATTTCGATATGTCTCATTCTTTTATTCTTATTACTGTGCAATCCATACAAGATCCAATGTTACTGCTATCCCTTACATGTGATTAGATAAACTTTTGAAAAGGTACTCCTTATCAAAAGTTTATCTAATCACATGTAAGGGATAAATCATTTGAAAATCGAAGGTGAGGTCTTTTCCTAGAAACATAGTGCCTTGCCCATTCTTCGAACGAGCATCTCAGCAAAGTTTTCGAACGAAGTTCCTTTTAATAAAAACTTTGACGTAGCGTACATATATGTTTCCAAGACCAAAAACCAATATTAATGACATTTCCTGGAAAAAAAGTGTCTTGCCCGTTTTTATAAGGAGCATTTAAAGCGAAGTTTTCAAACAGAGTTCCTTCATGTCTAAACTTTGTCGTTCAGTTGGTTAATGTTTTCAAAACACTTCAAGAGCCAATATCATTTGATTTTTCTTGGACAAAAAGCGTCTTGCCCATTTTTATCACGAGCCTTTCAAGCGAAGTTTTCAAACAAAGTTCCCTCATGTCTAAACTTAGCCGTTCCGTGCACATATGTTTCCAAGAGATTATACCAATATTATCTGACTATATTACAGGTATAGTTTCGATATCACTTCTAGATGTGGATGAAGGCTTTATAGCACTAATCTAAACACCAAACACGTTGAAAACCAGGTCTAGCAGTCACAACACATTACAAAAAAATGTGACATCAGATTTGAAAAATCAAATTAACATGCTTTTAAAACATCCAGAGAAGGCAAACAAATCAGTTTATAAACTCAGACTTCATAGATTAAACACAAAACAAAATCATGATGTACTTCAAAACATGAGGTTATGAACAACAAACAGAACAGCCGAGAGAAATACCAACTACTGATCATTCTCAAATACGGAATCCCTCTGCGCTTTAGCGCATGCGCCAAGCGGAGTGTACTTCACAAATACAGGGGTGAAGTGAAAACGAAGGGAGAGATGCTCTCATTTTATTTAGCAGTATATTTATTTAGAAAAAATGAAATGAATATTCAGAATAAACTCCGATTACAGAGTGCATGAGACAGAGAAAAACACTAAAATAGCCGCAAAATACAGGTTAATAAAAACAACAGATAGACACAGAAATCACTAAAAACACAACACGATTTTAAAAAGCACACAAAATAAAAACACAAGAGCACAAAAGCCGCAAACATTGAGTCTTAAAAACACCAGAAGACATATTAAACACATCAAGATCATCAGAGTACCTGTTAAAAATCTTATAAAATTTATAAATAGAAAAATTACGTATGTAATTAAACCTAGTAAATACATTAACAAATGAGCAACTCTTCCTCAGTCTTCTAGTCGGCACAGAAAAAGTGATACGGCTCAATATGTCACTGCAATCAATGGTATCATTAATTATCTTGTGATAAAATAAAAGACAAGAAAGATCACGTCGGACCCTCAAACTGTGAATGCCAAAGATGCTACATAAATGAGATGAGGATAAGTCTTGTGGATAATAGTGATTTGTTCGGTAAAATAAGTAACGCAAAAACCTAGTTTGTACCTGTTCAATAATTTTAATTTTATTTTTACAGTAAGGGTCCCAGACCAGACAACAGTACTATTACAACAGTATATTGAAATTTATTATTTTCATTTTTTTATTTGCTGTAAAGACTAACTGAAAAAAGAGTAACTAAAAAAATACCCCTAATGGGACGAATGTCATGACATTACAAAGAACTCTGGAAAAGCGCACATCCTATTCATCGCCTGACAACCCTTTCCGTCGTAAAATCTTCCAAAAGTGCTAGTCTCGGGATTTTGAAACGAACAGTATTAGAGAGCGTGACCACAGCGACGATGGCGGAAGAGCTCGATGTCAGTCAGAAGAAGGAAACGAACGTGTTCCCTTATCAAAACTGCCCGAGTCCGATTGCACTAGCCCGCGAGTAATTATCATTATTATTTCTTCAGCCAACATTGTCCATCAATGTGATAACGCACATTTGATGCAAAAGAAACAAGAATTAAGATATTTTTGGCGCCATTCCCTTCTACAAACTGCTAGTTCCATTCGCGTATTTAAACGATAGATAAAGTATTATTAATTTTATCCACGGAAATGAAACATTAAGAGATAAAGTGAAAATAAAAGATAATCATAAATTTATTCGCAGAAAAATATGTATACTATAAAGTTATTTATAGATATTTCTGGCATTTATTTAAGGTTTTCTTTTTTCTTCCTATCTTTCATGCATTCTTTCTTCAATTTTAAGCAGCATTCCGGAACACAAAAGCTCCATTTACAATTCTCTCGGTAGGAGAAAACGCGTTTCTTGCGAATTAACTTTCCCAGGGGCTGGAAGAATATCCAGCGAGTATTTTATATTTCCAGATCACGCTAGAAAAAAGTAAGAAATATGGTATTTTCATTCCTTGCCTACGTTACCGAATGCGTTTTTCACTTTCTTTATCCCATTTTCTTGTACTCCGATAACGGTGCTATTTTTTTCCTTCAAACGCTTCGAATGCGTTTAGAAACTATGTCTGAGAAATATTTTTGCTACCTTCTATGTCTCGGGGTCATGTCTTGACCTTTTTTCCAGATGAATACGATTTCGGTCTTGGAATGCTTTTGGAATGTACATTTTTTTTTTGTAAGATGTTTTGACTATATAATTATGACACTGAGACAAGAACATCGAGCCTCATAGACTTAAAATTCGTGGGGAAAAGACACTAATAATGGAATCGATAATGTTCGAAAACACTAATTATCGAAACCAACATTAAATGTGATTTATTCTATTACTACTGAAATAAATTGTCACCATATAAAAATTAGTAAGAATTGGGTTAAGTAATAATTTATGAGTATTTTTTTCTTCAAAATTTAAAAAATCCCCGTCGGAAAGCCGGAAGACAAAGGTAGATTCCTTTAGTCCGGAGATATAAGGAAAAGAACATTTCGTCCTTTATTTTGATACGGATTATAGCTGCAAGAATGAAAGCAGTTGGAAGAGACTTCAAATTACGAGAGCTTTCCAACAAGGGGTAACATGTTTAGGTTGAAAGTCACTTTAAGGTAAGGGGGAGGGAAAATCGCTTTTCAGCTCATAACCTCTACGCAACCTTCCCCTCCTCTCCCCCTATAGTCCAAGACAACTCAAGAATGTTATGCAGTGGAAGCTATGGATGGAATTCTTCAGCCAAATGAAATAGTCCTGCAATTATTCTACTGTATTTTGAAAGTAATTGACATATTTCAACAGAATTTTGCTTTAAATAACAAAAACCGATTTTCTCTACAATAAAAATCTATTTTCAAAACGTGTGTTATTTAATTTCTAAAATCTTTTTTTTTCTCCCGCCTTTTGTCGGAAATGACGAGGACCAAGATGACCTTGGGAGCATTCAGGGGGCAGAAGCTTTTTCTCTCTGTCTCTTCGGAGCTCACATTTGGCGAATAATCTCTCTTGGTGTTGACCGCATGTAACACAGCATATATTTTTTGCATTTTATATGTTTGGCTCAATCTGTTTAGCTATACAAACTAAATGTTAAACTCGAGATTTAATGGATTCATTTGTGCGCAAGTTTATCCAAAAAATATTTGCATACAATGAAAAATATTATAAGAGTGCTAAGAAAAATATTTAAAATAGAATATGAAGCTTTCGGTTACGCTGTATGATATAAAACATTCAATATACATACCTTAACTTCTCAAAACTCCGTATTAGAAGAGTGAAAAAAAAAGTTTTACTGAATATAAAATTTAAGTTGTAATTCGATTATTATTCGAGCATTATTCATTGTAAATATTTTAGTTTTTTTTATTAAATTTCCTTTTAATTATTAAAAAATGTATGCATCCTTTATTTCAAGATAACAGCATAAAAGCATGGTTGGTGTAATCAATTCTTTTTTTTTTGTTTGCTTAGAATCTGCTGCTGTATACAATTTTAAATATAGTGTCAAGTGTCTACTATTGATATTTCTCAGGCTTCCTTTAATTAATAATGCACAAATTATGTACTTAAAAACAATGCAATAGTAAAAAAAAATCGATCCAAGCAACTTTCTCTTTTTGCTTTGAGAACGACACGTTGGCGCACACGAAGCAAAGAAAATATACTTCTGGTTGTTGGCGAACTGTAATAGGAAGTAACCCCTAAACGCGTAGAAACACCAACTACATCATTCATCGGTGCAGCGCCGGAAGCACAGCGTAATCTCTGTTAGTTTCTTGGCCTGTCTTTGAGTATAACTTAAAGTAGGTTTTAACCTATGCATGTTACCCCTTGTTGGAAAGCTCTCGTCATTTGCAGTCTCTTCTACCCGCTTTCATTCTTGTAGCTCTAATCCTTATGAGAATAGAGGGCGAAATGTTCTTTTCCTTATTATTAGTAGAGACGTATATATATATAACGCTTTTGCCCATGTTATCTTGTGAACACGATAATTAAAGTAATTTAGATTAGATTTTAACCGGCGAGGGATATTTTGTAAGTTCGGTGAAAATATCGACCGAGTTTGTAGATGGGCTAACCAGCTAAAAGGGGGTGGAAATGGTGGGGGACTGAAAATTTCATTTTCCCATAATTCCTTTACGATTGAAGATAGAATGAAAACTCAAAATAGGCGAATTATTGCCTCTTGATTATAAACAACTTTTGCACTGAAACTTTTTTAATAGCTACAATTTTTTAGAAGTTATGAGCTAAAATGCCACTTTCAATCCCCTCCCCGATTTTATTATTTCCCTATAGCTCTGTTACAACTAAAAATGGGGAAAAAATTCAATTAGGCGAAGTATCACCTTATAAGAACGAACAACTTTTATATTAAAAGTTTTTGTCAGCTAAAATTACTTAGAAGTTATGAGCTGAAAACACATTCAATTCCCCAGCCCCCTCAATTTATCATTTCCCATTACTCTGTTATGATTGAAGATAGAAAGAAACTTTCAATTAGGGGAATTATCACATAATCATAACGAACATCTTTTATATTAAAAGTTTTTGACAGCTACAATTGCTTAGAAGTTATGAGCTGAAAAGCGATGTTCAATTCCCCCAATTTATCTTTTCCCCATAGCACCGTTATGATTGAAGACAAAAAGAAAATTTTAATTAGGAGAATTATCACCTTATCATAACAAACGACTTTTATACTGAAAATTTTTTGACATCAAGAATTACATAGAAGTTATATGCTCCCATCAGCCGCATTCAATTCCACTTTTTGTACGGTAAACAAGCTGATATACCTGGCTTTGCTCCGGATTAAAATGCTTTCGTGTCTAATATTTTTAATGTAAAAACTGCTATTGTATAAAAATTATAGTACAGAAATTCCTTTTCTGATCTGAAACGTTTTTAATTAAAATGAGAATATCAATTGAAATAAACAATTTTTAAAAACAGCTGTTTTCTCCATAAATTATTATTTGTTATATAGGTACTTCAAATAATTTCGTTAACAATTACTAAAGTAATAGAAAGAAAGGTTTCCATGAATATTTTATTATATTATTCATTAATTTTAAAATGAAAATAAATCAATCATTATTAGGTCAAGTTAAATGGATAATAGTCTACTTATAAAATTTTCTTTTAGCATTAGTCCAGAATTCTGTGAATGTATTCAGGCAACTATATATATTCGTATTATTCCTGTTCTTCAACAATAAAGAATATTGTTACATTGTTACAGTATAAAATTAATTTTGAAAAGATATAAAAATGAGAGAAACAAATTGTATGCAAATGAAATTTTTGTCACTGAAATGCAAATTTTGTATAAAATATAATAAGGTGTAAAAATAGTTTCGTGAGATAATGATTTCCAAAGATATAGCGGAAAAAAGCCTTGTTTAATTTTTAATTAACAGAAATTGTAAGTAACTTTTGGGCTTTGAAAAGTTAAGATGAACTTTCCCTTGTATTAAATAAAAAGTGTGCAAACTCTGGTTGAAATCAGTCCAGTGGTTTAGGAGGAGATATGGAGCATAGATGCAGACACAATAACTTTTATGTAAATTAAGATACCAATTATTAGATCATTACAAGATTAATATTGCTGGCATATACTTTGAGCCATAAAAAAGGTTTTAGTGAAGATATCGTCACAATTAACTAAATATTTAATTTTATTTAAGTAAATAGTTAATTTTAATTCATCAAACAGTTAATTTTAATAGTTAATTTGATAATTAGTTAATTTAATTTCATATTTAGCTAAACATAGCTGCACCAAGATTTGTTTAATAAATTTAATATAAAATAGCCAAAAAAGATAGATATATAAGATTTCCCTTTCACCTTTTTTATATTTAAAAATAACTTTAAAATTGTTTTGGAGTTTTCTGCCTGAGTATTTGCTTTTAACTGTCGATGGAGATTTAAATTTCCTGTTCAAAATGGCTGCATTGATATCCTATGCTTTAAACACACGTGTTAAATTTGGAACTCACAATGTTTAATAATTTTTATTCTCTCGTGTGTTAAGAATTTAGTGACTATTATCTCTGTAGCCAGGGAGTTCTCTAAATGAGCCCATTCTAGTAATTTTTAATTGTTTCATGTCATGTGATTTTACAATATGACAAAGTAATGTTCGCGCAATTATATGGCAACCTAGATTAAATAAACTATTCTAGAGTCGTTCTTCATTCGTGTCAAGTGTCAATTTCTGTCTACTGTTTCAGATATGCTGGCTTAATGTTATCTAGGGGATATTTATTTCTTTATAATTCCTACATGTTGAATGATTATGTGTTGGGATATATATAAAAAAAATTTGACCAATTTACTGACAAATAAATCTAGCATAACCTTTTGGAATGAAAAATGGAATGATAAAGACTTGATATAGTAAAAATTTAAATGTCATGAAAACAGAATCACAGCGTAAATATTGCAATGTGTAGAAACAATAAAGTCATTGGCTATAACTGTATTGATCAATATGTAATATTTCATTACTTTTATAACATTATCGTAAAGGAATCTACCTTTGCCTTCAAGCTTGCCGAGAAGGGATTTTTTTTTTAAATTGTGGGGTCGATTAGGGTTGAATAAAAAGTCCGATCAGTTTAAAAGATATTCA
>BGPR01000520.1:380395-407676 GCA_013235015.1 Araneus ventricosus
TTCTTTTCAGAAATATCATGTAAGTAAAAAATGACGAAATTGCTAACTTATTGGGAAAAGTAAAACAAAGAAAAACCCTCGAAAAGTTAAAAGAATCCAAATTTACTCTATTATTTTTTGAATCAATGTCTCCATAACTTAATATACTTCCTGTTCGATCCAGATAGGTTAATATGAAATCCGATTTTCCAATATTGAAGCCAGCTGTGTAAGGAAAACTGACTTTTTGAAGTCGAACCTATGATCAAATTAGGAAAAGTTTTACAACTTAATTCATTTCCTTTTCTTAAGAAAGATCTTTTTTTTCTGCTTTTATATTAAAAAAAAAACAAAAATAAAAACATGAGCACTAGCTTGTGAAAGCATGTAAAAATGCATAAGGAATTAAAAAATTACTTAACCACATTACCATTATTAAATTAATTAAATAAACTTATGTAACGCTTCCCATTTTTGAAAATCTAATCACGCACTAGCATGTCCGTTATGACATTCCCTATTTATTCAAATAGTCATTCAAAAAATTCTCAAACAAATTGATTTAGGGTTATTACTTGATTGGAAAATGAAACAGAATATTTATTTAAGCGGAGTATTTACACTTTCAATAAGGTAGTGTAAACAGTTAAACCTTTTCGAATGTTTAGTAAGAAACTAAAAAAAAAATAAGTAAGGAATTCCAACAAGAATCGCGTTAAAATTAAACTCCCTAGAATCTTTAAAACATAACCTTTCAGAAAATTGATTTTACAAATTCAATAATCCAGGGGGAAAAAAAAAAAATCGGATTAAAAAAATCAAATTGTACAAATCTAATTATGAGAGAGTCAAATAATTGGCAAAGCAAATACCATTCGAAAAGTGTGTGTATAGTTAATTAATGAATTAACGTTGCGAAACTTCTCTTTTTTGAGCGTCAGCAAGAATTGTTTCTTTTAAATTTTGATAAATGGATTATTTAAAAAAATAGAAACTGAATGCAAGTTGTTACTTTAAATTGTTTCTTTGTTCCATCGAAAATTTTTTACCATGAAATAAATCGGAAATGTTTAATTATTTAGTTTTGAATTAATTCAATTTTTAGGAGTCCGAAACTTGTTTACATCTTCGTTAAACTTGTTTTCCTCTCGTTCTTACCGATTGTAGGAAAAATTCTAGGAATTCAAATGTCACTTCACATTATTTAAATTTGCAGAACGTGGCATGTAGAGGAAAAGTGTAGCCTTTCGTTTATCTGCTATGTTTCCAGTGGCAATTTTTTGACAATATAAGGACACAGCTTTGTTTGTTAAAAATTGTCTTAATTTAAATTAAAACTTAATTAACTTAAATATTGTAAGAAAAATTATGCTTAAAAATTGTTCTTATTGCGTGTGGGGACTAAGGCAATAAGACATTTCATAACTTGGATACGCGAACGCTCAAACTCATCGGTACTTTTTGCTGAATGGATTATGTGCGTTATCCTGCTAGAATACTCAGTTTACTCCAGCAGTCAGTGGTTGTTGGGTGCCAGCAAATGGCAGCATTAGCAAAGAGCGCACAGCTGTATTTTTATTTTGTTTTCAATTATGCAACTTGCATTTTCCATTCAACTTTCATTGCAAAGTAAAAATTGATTGATAATGCGTCTGTATATAGATGTATATCTATGCGTCTATTGTTTTCATTACTTTTCATTTTATCATTGTTTTTCTTTTAATTTCTTTTCTTTTAATTTAAATTTCTATTATTTGTTTTTGTATTTTGTTAGATTTGGCTGCATATGCGCCTTTCTATTTAATGCAAAATATGTTATTGTTTTAATTAAAATTTAATTAATTAATTTTGCTAAATTTTAAGAATTATAACTATTGATGTATATTTGAAATTTATAAAAACAGTGTTATTTCTTGATTTGAACTGTTTCTGTTGAGTCAGGGACTCAGAAGTATGTTTGCTTAACTCTCTTGAATTAACATTTCCAAGGGTTTTACTTTTTAAAAGGGTGAAGCATTTATTAATTTTAGCAGAGATTTCGGTGAAATCTCGGTTTGCTCTAACAGTGGTGAATAAAACAGAAGGTTACCCTACAGCAGTAATGTGTTGTCTGTAGCTTTTTGTTTTCCATTAAATGTGTTATCTGTAGCTTTTTGTTTTCCATTAAATGTGTTATCTGTAGCTTTTTATTTTCCATTTAAAAATATCAGAGTTGTTTTATCACCCTCAGAAAAGCCAGCCCAGACCATCACGGAACCTCCACCAAAGCCTTTAATATTTTTTATTTTTCTTATCTAATAACTTGCCAATAATACCCTATGCCATCTGGGCCGTCTAAATTGAACTTTTTTTCATCCAGTTGACTGAACTTCATTTCGTTTTCCACGGCAGGTGTTGTTGTGCAAAATAGAGTCTGGCATCCATGTGGTGAGGTTCCAGTTTGGAATTAGCTTTCATTTTCTTCAATTTCTTGCTTGGGGGATTGTGCGAGAATTCGTCTTACAGTTCGTGGTCTCATATTTAGCTTTAAAGAATTCAAAATTCGGCTAGAAGAAGCCCGAGCAACGAATGCTGAACTTAATATGGACCTTCGATCTCTCTCTGATATTTTCGAACGATTACCGCTCCTTTTTACCTCTCTGTAAACAAGCGAATCCTTTAGATAATTTTTTGCTGCTCCTTGCGAGCATTTCACTAGTTTTGCAATATGGCCCTAAGTTTTCCCACGTGCTCTGAAGGTTAAAATTTTACTATCTTCCCTTCTGTGAGAATCACATCTCGAGGTATTTCCAAAAAAAAAATTGAGTTTTGATATACAAAGAGCAACATGTATGTAAAAAGATTCAAATCAATCTAATCGTAAATTAAAATTTAGACGATAAAAAAGCATTTATTAAGTTGTCCAGAAGAAAGAAAGTGCAGAAAAATATTGTTTGAAATTACTACTAATGAGAAAAGTCGTTTACTTTATTTTATCACGAGACACTTATTGCGGAAAATAAAGAAAATAACAATAGCTACTAGTAACGGTGATTAATTTTTCTTATCATAAAATGCATTTACGAAAACAAAACAGACCGCAATGTAGAATTCCATACCTTAGAATTTTCATTTTTAATTTTTATTTTGTTGTTTGACATTTTAAGTGAAAAATAAAAAAAAAATGACAATAACTGACGGCAATGTGAATCACATTTTTAATCATAAAATGAACTTTTTCGGACAAATAAACACAAGCCAGACATTCGAGTTAATCATTTTTGTTAAGATATTAGATAACGCTAAAATTTTTTAATGCACGTTTTCTTATTAACACTAGTTTATTATCTTTTTTAGAGTCATATTAAATTTAGAAGTATTTTACTAATAACTCATCATTATTTTATTAAAGAAAATTAAGTAGAGTTATATTATGTCTAAAACAAAATGAAAATTTCTCGAGCTCAAAATTTTGTCCAGAAGTGTACATATAGCCTAATTCAAATGCATCTCATCTTTTTAGAAAAGCTCTATTCTCTAAAATAGAAATTATAATGAAATTTCCAAAATTATTCTATTCTTTTTATTCAAAATACTTATTTTTTCCCCCAATTTTCGGGCAAGAACTAGTTACTGAAAGCCTAAAAAGATTATTTAAAAAAATCGTAGGAAAAGAAGACGAACAGAATCAACTTATTCAGTCCACTTTTTATCCACAGAGAACAAGGCATTAGACAACTTAAAACAGAACTAAACTGATCTTCTCCAGAATTTGCATGTGATGATTAGACTATACACGGCTAAAGCCATTTTCCTTTCTCCTCAGTGTATTCCAAGTTTTTATGAGTAGTTACGTCAAGTTTATTCGCATGTTCGCACTGTTTTCGGATATTTTGCATTCCTAAACAGGTTGGAATCGACTGTTTTGAAACTGCGCTTCATTAAAAAATTAGAAGACTAACAGAATTAGCATATTAAGGCCACTCTATCTATAGCTGACAAGGCTTAAAAATTGAAATAAACTGATCTTCTCCGGAATTGGCAAGCGATGATTTTTCTCTGTACGAATAAACCCATTTTCTTTTTCCTCCCGATCGCCCTTTTAAATTTAAATGAGTAGTTAAGCCCTATTTATACGCATGTTCTGACTGCTTTCGGATATTTTGCACAGCCAAACAGCCTCGAATCGATTGTTTTAAAACTGCGCTTCATGAAAATGTTGCAGCGAAAAGAAGGAAAGACACGATTGTTAGAGTTACTAAGAAGGTAAACGAAGTGGCAGAAAGCAAGCGAAAATTTAAGGGGATTCAAAGAGTTGACAACAGTTTTCGGCTCATGTGGGAAGCTCGTGAGTCTGTTGTTATGTTTGGCTAGTTGGTACAGTTTTCATGAAACTCTGTAAGCAATTTTCGTCTCACTAGAGATTTTTTACTCCATTCAGCGCTTTTGTTTTATCAAGTTATTCTTTGCGTTTGAGAATTTTGAATTAAGCCATTTGTAGGGAAGTTCACATGGTCGAAGCCGGCTTATAATCACTCACAGTCGGAAGGTATCAGAAGTGGGAACAAAAAGAAAAACACTCATGCTGCAATGGTTATTTATTTATTAAGAAAAACTTTAAATTAAACTTGTAGTTGAGAACAGGTTAAACATGGTTAAAATACTTGTAGTAAATGCAAAACATGACTGAGTAAAATCGGATACAAGGATCAAAACAGCATGTGCTTCCACCAACTCCATTCCAGGTCGGATAATAAAAATGGAAGAAAAGAGAAGAAAATCGAAAAGCCTACCTTACAAAAAATGAGCTAAAAAAGAAACAGACTGCAGCAGAATTAACAGATTCAGGTCACTCGTTATCAACTGCGGACAAAGTATTAAATGGCTTAAGAGCAGCATTAAACTGATATCTTCTTCAGAATTTGCATGAGATGATTAGATCGTTCCCGTCAGAAGTCGTTTCCTTTTATGAACCCGACATGCTTCTAAATTTTTTTACCAGCAGTTGCATTCTGTTTATTCTCATGTTCCAACTGCTTTCGGATGTTTTGCATTGCTAAGCAGCTTTCAATCGATTGTTTTAAAAGGGAGGTTCGCAACGAATAGTTAAACCGAACACAAGGAAAATTTCGTTTGCTAAAAGCTGAAAAGGACTTCATGCGACATGCAAAGCGGCAGTTAAGAAGGGGTGTTTAAAAAGTTTTGTTAAGTTTTTAAAATGTTTAAAATTAAAAAAAGTTTTGGGAATGTATGAGGGGCGCTGTTTCGGTTGGCTAGTCGCATTCTGAAATCCATTATTCTCTCCAAAAGAACTTTTCTTCTAAGATAAATTATCTACTTCATTTTGCACTCTTGCTTGTTGAGCGTATGCACTTGCTTTGAGAGGATTTCGAATAAATCCATTTAACACATGCGTGATAGTTGGAGAGTGTGATATGAGAAAAGCAGTAGACAAATCTTTCTGAAAGACTGAACGAACTTTAGGAAACGTGAAAATAGTTTAAAGAAGCATTTTTAAATTGAGGTTTGAAACTATGATATACTAATGCTTCGGAAATATTTATATCATTTGCTTTCTACAGATTCTTTAACATATCTAATGTCTGCAAACCGAATAAAACCGAACGAGTGTAAGAATGTGTGTTTTTATGTGAGCACTACCAAAGGACTACCAAAATGGCACAAGACAATTTTTGAGATTGGGAATATGTACCTCTGAGCATTTTAAAAATTTTCTTTCGATTTTAATGTAATTTGAAATAAAACGAAATTTTGGCACTTTCTGGCGACTATTCCAGAAAATATTATCACGGAAAACAATTTTAAACTTCTTATTAATATCTTTTGAATAATACTAATTAAATGGCCGTGAACATTTTTCTTAAATTAAAAAAATCCAAATTATTGTTAAATATTAAACAAACACGCATGACATACAAACGCTGTGCGTTTCATTTTTCACATTTCATTGCTTTAAACTTATGGAAAATTACAGTATTCAATGACATCTGAAGTTATTCAGCCCTAAACGTTGCTTTTAAAATTATCCGAATTGCTACAACCCGATTAATCTTTAAATACCTGCAAACCTAATCCCTTGATTTAAACATAATTGCTAATTTGCTTCAATTTAATCCAATCTAAACAAATTATTATTTTTTAAATGTAGTTTTAACGACCCAGAATTCCCCAAAATTTCTTCCAAAAATTATAAAAATTACTTTCTGTGGTTGGGTTTTCCTTCAATTTTTTTCACATAAATTTTCCATACCCAATTCTGACTCGCTTTTGATGCCAAACTCACCATTCAAGTGACGATGAACACCGACATCAACTCTTGACACCAGTAAGGTGGAAATGCACTATTTCGCTCAAATTTTTATTTTCCATGCTTCAAATTTTCAGTATTGTAAATTAAGTTTAAAGAAAAAGCATTTTCCGTATATTCAGCTGACAAACACATGACATCTTTCTTCATCCAAAACCAGAGAAGGGAGAGACTGAAGACAAGGAAATGAAGTTTATAAGAGCACTTTTTTGCCAATGCCTTGAAAGTTTTCCGTGTCTTCAAAATGAGAAAAGATTCTTTTTGAATTTCTAAACCAAATTCGCAGAAAAGGGGCGATTCTATCATTTTACGAAAAGAATTAGAAAAACTACATACTGAATTATTAGAAAAATCATACAAACTTCAGTCGAAGCTGCTCAAAACTTTTGAAAATTTCCATATACTTTTATCAATCTTCAGAAGCACGAAGACAATTTTTTAAACTTAGCACTTGTGTCTGCAGGTGAGTGAAAACAGCAGGAAAGAAAATATTGGCTTCCATGACCGCAGAACGGCAGACATTCATTTCAACAGCAACCCGAGAAACAACTGGCTAAACGCGAAAAGGAAAAGAAAAGAGAAGAGGCGTTATCGGGATCGATCCAGAAATATCTCTGCGAAAGAAAAGGAAAGGAAATGACACAAAACTGCAGAAGTCACAAAAAGATTGTTTTGAAAAAGACTTGTTTTTTTCCGAGCGATAACACGACAAAAAGTGTCTATATCATTCCGGAGCCAAAAAATTCAATTTCAACATGAAGTTTAAAAGAACTTTGACGAGAGAACCAAGAATATCAAGCTATTCGTATTAAAAAATCAGTAGCAAAATAACATTACTTATGCTCATTTAAACTTCACCTGGTTTTTGAATTTTTTAAAAAAATCTTTAATTATGTGATTGTTTCCGAATTATTTTATTTTGTTAATATACGGGTATGAAAAAAACTGAGATTAATTTTCTTACTTCTTATTTTCTTTAAATTATTTTCCTTAGTTACATTAACCTTTTCAGGGACGGGTTTTTCTGCTAAAGCATATCTTAAAATTGTTTTTTCTTCTGTAGGCAGAATCTTTTGGTGGTCTACTAGCGAAAATAAATTTTCTGATAACTAATAAAGACAATGGCACCACGAGTTCTAATCATCTTTTCTTGTGAATTTAAACTTTATGAGGAATTTAGTTACAGAGGAAGAAGCGAGGAAATTTTTCAAACATAGAAGGACCAGTAAGATTTTTCTGCTTACAAGAAGCCGGGAATGAAAAAAATATATTCTGATAATTCCTATTTATGTTCATTTGAAACAACATATTTAACCTACTTCGATAAAATATACATCTAAACACGATACTAATTTGATGACCATCAATTAAATTCTTCATAAAATAAAACTTTTACATGTGCAGTATAAATAAACATATCTATGAAAAATTTCTTAAATAATTGAAATATTTGCTGTCAATTCTGTTTGACCTGATAATGCACTAAATGTCACGCGACAATTTAAGATGTTATTACTGATGCCTAAATCAGATAGATCAATTTATTTGCGAGAGAAGTTAAACTAATCTAAACAAAGTATTTAAAAGAAAACATCTTAAATTACAAAAATAATAAGTTAAATAATGACAGGTTATATACAGTGTTTAGAAAAAAGCTCCCAAAACACTCTCTGATTTTATTTTTTGGGGGTGGTGTCTACAATTGCTATAGGATTTTTTTTTATGAAAATAAAAGATATAATTGGTACTACGTAACAATAAATAAACATAGAATTGCAGTGGCGTAGCTGCAACTTTTGCCACTCGGTGCGAAGTTGCAACATGCCGCCTTTTTTTCTACAAGTTAAGTAAAAAATATATATTCCAGGGAAATGTTTTTTATATAATAACGCAATTCGTCATTTGACGCCCTCGAACTCTGCAGATGGGTTGCGAAATCGCGCGTTCACCACCGATCTTTGCTTTATACATTAGCAATTTACCGAAAAAAGGCGAAAAATGTTAATTAATCACAATAGATATGTATACAATGATTGAACTAGTGACGCTGCTCTTAGTTATTAAACTGTCTTCCTATATGTCTGATTTTGTTACCCCTTTCTAAGTATTGCCCGGGGCGAACCACCCCATACGCAACCCCCCTTACTTACGTCACTGAACCCATGAAGAATGTTTTAAATAATTGAAATATTTACAGATACTTACGTTTGATTTCACCAAGCACTAAATACAGTAAAAGAAATAAACTCGAAGTCCTGGCATTAACAGGAAGACAGTATTAAACTATAGAGAAATATTGATTAAATTTTTCGTTAAATTATACGAATGCATTTGCTATATTTATTAAGCATACAATTAGAAATTTTCGTTCTTTGTCATAAACTTCCGTTCTTTGTCACCGCTTCCTCAATAATAATGAAAAAAAGTTTAGCAAGAAAGTTTTCAAAAAGAAAGAAGAAGAAGCAAAGAAATAAACGAATGACAAGTTTTATATGTTAACACCATGGTCGGCCTTTAGCCGATTGGACCAATTTCTCCAAATGGGGCCCGCTCAAGAGTGCAATGTTCTCAAACTTATTCGAAATAAAATCGATTATAATTGTGATTTGAAAATATTATCTACAGGAAATTTTTCACGCTTTTAAATTCGTTTACAAACCAATTTTTCTTGGAGACGGCTAACTGCTTCAGAAGTCAAAAATTGTAATTTTCTTTATAGATTTCTCCGTTTTCATTAGTTCAATACGTCCCTACTTTGTGTTTCTCAGCGATCACGAATAAATAACTGTGTACATCTCTTAATTTCCTCGAGAACTTAATTGCTCTGTAATGCATCTAATCATAAAAGCAATAGAAAAATTATCATTTCTTGGATTTTTATAAAATTTAAGTTTTAAGTAAGTAAATTTATTATTTAAAACTTATTAAATTTTTTAAAAATAATATATTTATTAAAATTTCATATTGTTTATTTACTTATATATTATTTATTAAAACTTAAATATATCGGGGTTATCCCAAATGTTTCCATTTGGGCCCCTCATTCAGTGAGGCCTGTCCTGTTTTAACAAGCTAGCACACACAGAAATGCACAGCCGAGATAGCAAGCAAAAAATAAAGTTAAGAAAGCGCAATTAATCTTTGTCACTCCGAAAGAGAGGGAGGGGCTTCAGATGTGTATACTTCCGCCGAAGAGGAGGAGTTTTGCAAAGTTGGGGAAATCGCAAATTTATTTTCAGATTCTTTTTTAAAAATGCAGCTTTTATACATTTTTAAAAAATTAAAATATGCATCGGAAAGAATGCTTTAAAACGAAGGTTTCTATAAAGGTACTTTTATTTTAACTACGCTTAAAAATTTTCTAAAAATGTTTAAAACCCGAAATTGAAGATTAGCGACTTTTGAAAAATATTTAAAAATACTTTAAGCAGTCGGGGAAAAAGTCATTTTGTAGAAACCTGTATTTTTATTTCTTCTATCGAATGTACTTTATTGCATCCAAAAAAATGCAATAGCAGCCGAGAAAAGGTGTAAGTATAAATCTCCATAGGATAACATTACGTTCTGAAATTGTAGGTGGCGCGAACACAGCAGCCTTAAAACGGATGGCTGGAAAACTCCACTCTCACAGGAAAACGCTAAACAAAGGGGCTCCCGTTTATTTGAGGGATGGAACTATTTGGAGTGTTTTCTTCTTTCGTTTTATACGAGTACTGCCTTTCTTTAACTTCATTCAGATCTTACTGTAGTCTTTGCTTCCTTTGCTTCCTTTCTCACTTTCAGTTCGTAAAAATTATTCGAGCATACTCTCTGTAGTATTCTAAGCCTCCAGCTATGAACTAAATGTCCGAAGATCCTTTTACATCGAAAAGTATCTATTACTTAGCTGATATCTTTCAAAAACAGATTCGTAGAAGTCTCAAATTTTAAGAGATATTTATCACAACTGTTCATCACGAATATTTTTTTCTTGTTTTCATGAAGTAATATTGACAGAGAGAAATTAAAATTAGGCAAAAATAATCCCCTTTGTAAATAAAAAAAACTGAGATATTCCGATGCTGAGCAACTCGATTAGAGATTATAACGCTATGAGTGAATTTTTGTGTAATTTATCATTTTATAGCTAATAATGTACATTATTAGCAAGAAAGGCTGATCGATTTGATAATGACTAATGTACCGTTAAGATAGTTCCGGGTTGGTTGAGGATCGGAAGTAATCATATTAACTGAAACATACGGTTGTCGCTGTTAGGCAATAGAATGCACATCTAAGAAAAAATAGGTATTGGCACATTCTCACCCCATCTAGGAAAACTTAATCTTACAGTCAAAAGTTTCAGAACAGCTATAATAATATAAAACTTTAAAAAATACACTCTATTTTAAATCGGTGTTCATATATGTAAAAAATATAGAATTGCAATTACACTTGATACAATCATGCTTTAAACTTTATTTTCAACCATCGTATTTAAAAAAAATACAAAAATAGTACTAACAAAAGTTTAAGCACACGAGACATTTATTTTTTACAGTCGATTAAAAATACAATTTTAATACTCGAAAATTGTTCCTTTTTATTGAATTACGTGAAATACATGGTTTTTCATCAATAACACTAAGTTCTTTATTGTTATGGCTGTAGCACAAACGAAACATCCTCAATGGCCAATTTCAGCACTTCAACTGGAGAATATTGCTAACTAATTTCATAAACTGAAGTTGTGAATTTACGCCACACGTTTTCTATGAAGTTCAAATCAGGACTTAGGGCTAATCCGCTCAAAACCGACCCCATGTTGGAGCTAAGCCACTGTGACGTTGATTTGGAGGCATGTATTGAATGGTTGTCGTGTTGAAAAGTCAAATCTGTTCCACTAAGAATTTTTACAAAGGGATCCAAATGACTGGCATGTGTTTCTTGGTAGTTTTCATATTGTTTGCCAATAGCATGCAATCCTATCAGGACCGTCCAAATTTTTTTCATCGCTGAATGTAACAATAAGCCACACATCACCAAATGACATGTGTTGTTTGGTCTACTATAATCAAGCTTCTTTGTGGTGCGGTGTCAAGCCAGACAATCGAGGCATCTTTCGGTTTTTCATATACCCGATTCTAAAATTCTTCTTTTAGTAGTTTTTTTCGATATTTGCCCGCCAATGTTCTTCATGATCGAAAAAGAGAAAAAATCCTAGTCGAAGCTAAGATTCTGATGTGCATTTCTTTGCGAGAGATAGGCATTCTTGGCCTTCCAGAACGAGATTTTCGTGTAAACTTTTTACCATAAGCTAATATTTGATAAATTCCACATTTTGATCTCTTTTAAAGCAGGTGCATTTTCATAGAAATGGACTTCTGTTTCGCTCCCATACACCAGAATTTTTATGCTTCCCAATAAGGAAATTTTTTATACCTAGCCATTTTGAACTAATTTCAAACAAACAGTCAGGTTCTTATGATATACTAGATATCATATACGTATGCAGCTGCTTGGGTGATTTCATTAATTTGAATAAAAGGCAGTTTTGTGCTTAAACTTATGACACAGCACTTTTTGTCCCATTCTCAAAATTTCTGATTAGAAATAAAGTTTCAAAGTTAATTATGTTTAATATTAATTTAAAATTGCAATAATTTTGTATACATATAAACGACATTTTGAAATAAAGTGGATATATAAAGTTTTATTTTAAAAGTATTGTTGTGCTTAAGCTTTTGACACGCACTGTGTGCTATGGCAGTTTTCTTATTTTTTCAGTTTTTCTTAATTTTTCATTTTTGTGATCATTATATGAGATATTTTAATTTATAGAAACTATCATCATTTATGTTTAAAATACTATTGAAGAATCCGAGCATTTTTCTCTTTAATAAATGATCTCCAAGATTTACTTTTGCCCAGGATTGTCGTAATTCATTAAAATAGCTAATGCGTTGATCAAAATAAGAAACTATTTATTTTTTTAAATTTATTTTCTTGTTAGATATAACAGATCGAGTCTGTCGTTCAACAAATTTAGAAAACATTAAATTGGTTGAATCATTAGTAACACTTCGTGTTTCTCTTAGGCAAAAACTAATTAGATACGAATTGCAAACAATGGTAGACACACTATTGCATAATTATATTTTTTCTCGATCCTGTATTGGATTTTCATACTGCTCTAAAATTGTTTGCGGTAGTTTATTTTTATTTATTTGCACTACAGATAAAAATCCAATTAAAGAGAGCATGACAAAAAGAACAAAACTTACTCAAACAACGAAGGCTGTAAGCAGCCAACCCTAAAGATATCGCACATCGTCATAGAAATTTGAAAGCTGACAGTCATTAATTAAAACATAAAAGAAAGGTTAAAAGTAAAATTTGTAAAAACCTTAAGAATATAAATGAAACGCTTAAGAAATGTAATAATTGGATACAGTCGCGTATGAAAACATTAGAAAACGGTGCAAAATTTAATAATTGAATTAATAACTGAATACAGTAGAATATGGAAACATTAAAAAAAGAATAAGAACTTTAAAACTGACTACAATCGAATATAAAAAAAGGTTAAAAAAGCATTATGAATTTAAATGTAGCAAACACTTGATCTTAAAAATACCGAAAGACATATGAAAAATATCAAGTTCTTCAGAAAAACCTATTAAATATTTTACAAAATTTCTATAACGAGAATTTATTCACATAATTAAAGTTCGCAAACTCCAAACATTGTTTATCATTTCAAAAACAACGAACTATTCAGAACCATCGTTACGTGGACATTTTCATATTTGCATCAGTCATTGAAGAATTTGATTGAAAAGTAAATAAGGCGAGTCAGTAAGCATCTCCTATCTCTTTTCGAAAATGCAAAACGCAGTATTTTTCAGTCGCAGAAATTAAAAGAATATAACATTTTCCCAATATTTCTACGAGCCCTGTGAGGTACAAAGATCTTTTGCAATTTTTAATCGTCTACGTGAATCTGAAATGGAGAAAAAATGAAGTCAACAACCAAACTCTCGCTTCCTCAACTGCATGGAACAGAAGGCATTCATACAAACTGCAACCCAAAATTAACTGACTGAACTCAAAAAGGAAAAAGAAAGAAATACGGGATCGATCCAGAATTCTGAAAAACATCTGCAAAAGGAAAGGAAATACAAGTAAAATAAAAGTAAAAGGTGTGCTACACAAAAGCTGTAGACGTAGAAAACTGGTCGTTTAGAGAAAAACTTCTTTCCCTTCCCTCTGTTCCAAAGAATTTGACTCCCCAAAGAAAACACCAAACAAAGCTGGACCCATTTATGTTAGGGCCTGGGAAGGAATAGAAATATTTGGAACGTTTTTCTTTTGTTCGATATGAAACTTTCTTTATCTCTCGCTGAAGATGCGAATGTAGTTGATGCTTTTTATGTTCCAGTTCTAAAAAATTGTTCTAGTGTGCTCGCTTGACGTTTCGCAGCATCCGGCAATGAACACAGCGTCAAAAAGTCCGTTTCTCAGAAATTAAAGAGAATGGAAGAAAAATACGCAATATGCGATACCTTAAAAATAAGGACTGTTTAGGTACGTCATTAATTATTCTAAAAGTTTTCTAAGCTATCTCTATAAATAAAGAATTTTTAAAATGTAACTGTTTGTAGATGCTTTTCAATTGAAATAAACTACATAAAATAAGGAAATGTAAACATTATTTAAAATTAAAATGAATGTGTATCTTCCAAAACCACACAGGTGACACATCAGCATAAATCGCTGAAATTAGAAATATTGTTTTGGCAAAGAGCGTGTTCCACTTATTTATTGGTGCGTTTTCATTTGAATTTTACGTAAATTCACGTACATTTTAAGAAGCAGCTAATCTCAAAGCAGGATACAGGACGCGATACAGAAGATTGCATCTTATATACTGAGTAATATTTTCAACTATTTAATCCTGCTTTCATTTAAAATTTATCTTGATAACTCATTGTCCTACGAATTCTTTAAATCTTCTAATTAGATTTCACTTTGTATTTGCGACATTTATTGTTGTTTCAATCAACATAAAAACGCCAAGAACAACTGAGATACTTAAAAGTGTGCAAATGCCTTCTTGTATATAAGTAATTGTTATCTAGACATAATTGCAGTTTTAAAAACCAAAAATTCCATAATTCGATGCACGAGTCTGATACATCATTGCTTGTGAAAGTGTTAACAACTTTTATCCACTACAGTGCACGCATATTCTTTGAGCAGAAAACTTTAAAATTTTTAAAATTTTCTCATTGCATACATTAAAGCAAAAGTTGGTCTTTCAGCCATTTACTTAATGTTTTCTTCTTTTGGATTCTCGATTATTTGCTTTTTTTTCTCCCATTTTGAACTTTTTTTACCCTAGAACCTAAAATATCCATTTGTCATCTCTGACCGGAAAATAGCACGTTTCTTAAGAATTAACCTACCCAGGAGGTGGGAGAGAAGGTAGATAAACGAACGAGTACTCTATATTTTTGCATCACGCGAGGAAAAGAGTAAGAAAAAGGGTATTTTCGTTCCCTGCTTTGGTTACTGAATGCCCTTTTCGTTTACTTCATCCCATTTTCTTTTGTTCCTTGCGATTAAGCTGAACTTTCATACACGCCCTGCTTTATATATCTGTGCAAGCTGCAATTTTCGAAATTATTTGTCTCGTGCCATTTTCTTGGCATTCAGTTTGGAGTGTTTGTTTCTAACCCTTCGGCATACGCAAGGATAGAGATACAATTTGTCGAAAATTTCCCGAATTCCTACAAAAAGACAAAACAAGTAAACAAGAAAAAAAGATATAAGTAAAAAGAAGAATAGAATTATGATTTCGTGAGAGAAACGGTGGATATTATTTTAGGAAATTTAAGAACGCTATAGCGCGACAGAACGAGAGTGCTCAGCCATCATCTTTGCCATCAAGAAACTACGTTATTATCATGATGGACAAAAATTTCAAATAGAAACGGATCACAACCCGTTAGTCTGGCTCAAAACGAATGCCGGGAATAATCCCAGGCTAATGAGGTGGGCTTTAGCCTTGCAACCATTTAACTATACCATTGTGCACAGGCCTGGGAAGGAAATCGCCCATGCCGGCTGTTTGAGCAGACTATAGGCTGCAAATATGAAAAATTGTAAATAAAATTTTGTGTAATTTCTATTTCTATTCTTAGTGTATTGTATGTGTAAAGAAATGACGCAGGTGTAAAAACTTCGGAGTTAAACTTAGTTTAGGTAGGTTTAGTCGACTCTTTTGTCTGTTAGATTGATTATCGATGTAGAATTGTGGAGCCTTTTGGCCCCGAAATTCCTCTTTTCGAAGGAGGTGCTGTGAAGATTCCAGGCCAGCTGTTACAACTGGTGTCGCCAAAGTAACCACCTGGACTGTTTGAAATCTCAACAAAGGAGTATCCACACAGAAGGGTTTTCTTCACTCCCTGCCCGATAGATGACCTTCTACGGATCGAGTGACGCTAATCACACAATGCCTTTTCAGAGCTCCTAATCAAGAAGGAATGATGGATGACCCTTCTCAGTTAAACTGAGACAAGACCACCCATAGCCGAGACTATCGATAGCCATAAATCATTCGCCTCGGAAGAGACGTGGGAGGAAGTCACCACACTTGCTGACGTCATCGACTTACGCAAATGAGCCAACCACTAGAAGAGAAAGGAACGTCATCGAATTCTTGGCCAATCCTCACGAGTTGGGCGTACCTCGTTTCTGCAAGAACGAGAGGATTTAAAATGCGGCGTGGGGGAAGAAAGGGAATTGATTTTTGAACGTTCGATCACCTTGTAATCAGATTCCGATTATAGGATCGCGTACCAGTGTTGGATCTTCGGTTGAGTTTTCGAAGTAACTGGGTCCCGTTGCGACCAGTTGTGAAGCTGGGAGAAGAGTCGTCCGAACCCTGACGGAACGTCATCTTTAAGAAACTATGCGCTTCTGTTTAGCTGTTTCCTGAGAGAGTAGCTCTGGTATCCAAAGTGCACGATTTCATTTTCAAAATGAGCGGACGCTCATGAGGAATTTATGAATGTTACCCTATAGATTTTAAGTAGAGCCATTGCTCTAAGTGACTTTAATTTCTACTTGCTGATTAATGCAGCAGCTGTCTCAACGCGTTCCTGTAATTTCACCCATGTCTATGCTATCTGACTTACTGTTCAACTAAGATCTGTACATAGACTCATTACCTTATTTTTATTAAACCATAGTTAAACAAAAACCTTCTTGTTATTTCAAATAAAATTAATTATAAGTGATACTAGTCCAGTTGATGATTTTTGCTACCCTTGTTTTTCAAGACGTCACGGCATAAAGCGCTGATATTAGAAATATTTTCTGTCCGAGAACATTTTCCATTTAACTATTGCTGCGTTTTCATTTGAAACATACAGTGGCATAAATTTTAAAAAACAGTATCAAAGTTGGATGAAGGACATAAGATGTGTTTCTGTAATTGAGTAAAATCACACGAGAAAAACCTAATAATATTGTACCAAAATACATTTAATCTTTGTTATTATGGCAAAAACATGAAAATCGATTGCGTGGTAAAACTATTTAAAGTTGCCCATTATATACTGAGTAATATTTTCAACTATTTGACCCTTTCCATTTAACATTTATCTTGATAATGCCATGACGTACTAATTCCATTAAACTTTTCCATTAAAAAGACCACACATCGTATTTGGACATTTATTGTTGTTTCAATCAATATAAAAGAAGCAAAAGACACTTGAGATACTTAAAAGTGTCCAAGTGATTTATTTCCATTTAAATAATTGTTAACTTGACATAATTACTGCTTTTAAATATGAAAAGCTCTTTAATTTTATGCACGAGTCAGACACATCGTTGCTTGTGAAAATGTAAAATACTTTTATCCTCTTTATAGTACAACCATATTCTTAGGACAAAAATTATAATCATAGCCCACATGAAAGAAAATGGTTGTCTTTCAGCCATTTACTTAATGCTTTCTCCTTTTTCCGATCGTTTATCTTTTCTTTCTTCCATTCTACAAAAAGTTTTACCCTAGAGCCTAAAAAGTCCATTTACCATTTCTGTCCGGAAAATAGCACGTTTCTTAAGAATTAACTTACCTAGGGGCTGGGAAAGAAGACAGATAAACGAGCGAGTACTCTATATTTTTACTCTATACGAGGAAGAAAACTAAGAAAAATGGTATTTCCATTCCCTGCTTTGGTTACTGAATGCGCTTTTCGCTTATTTTATTCATTTTTCTTTTATTCCATACCATTACGCTGAATTTTTTCTTCATACACGCTGCGATTTACATATCTGTACAAGCTGCAACTATCGAATATTTTTGTCGCCTGTCATGTTCTGGGATCGCGTTTTTTCTGTTCTGCTCCTACATTTCGTTTTTTGCCGAAACTATCAATACAGTGTGGAAGGTTTTTTTCTAACTCTTAGGCATACTCAAGAATGAAGATACAACTTCTCGAAAATTCCTAGAATTCTTAAAGAAAGATAGTAATTAAAAAAATCCCCGTCTTTCCGGAAGGTAAAGGTAGATTCCTATTGTCTGGAGATATTAGCAAAAGAACAATTCGTCCTCTATTTTTATTACGGTTGAAGCCGCATGAATGAAAAAGGTTGGAAAATGAATGTAAATGATGACAATAGAAGGATGTTGGAATGGATGCAAATAATAGTAAATATATATAGAAATCAACAAAAAGTTGGAAATATTTCGATTAAATAAACAGTTTACAATTCAAGTCTTTCTGGCGTCTTAATTCTTCTTCCCGCTCTACTGATCCTCTGTTCGTTGCCAGAAATAGGCCCATTATCTTCAGTAGAATAATACGAACTCCGATTTAGTTCACTATGTTTCACAGGTTTAGGACACTCTGTGGATGATAGGGGGTATGTACTTGAATTGAACGAAAGAGTTCTTTGTGCTTGATTCGCACCAAAGCGTACAACCGTCTTTGCCTGGGATCATTTCAGTGATGCAACCTAAATGCCAGTTCTTCTTCATGCAACCTAAAGGCGAGTTGATTCTTTTGCTTTTTACGCTTCTACCAGATCCCCAACAGCAACTGTTTGACTTGGTTATATTGATATAGAAATGATACCTTTCCTATGCCACCAAATGCTGTATAAATTCATCAAATCCCGCCAAGTTGTTGGCCAGCTTCTCCCTGATATCTGCATTGGCATCAAACTTTGGATCATTAATATTTCCGAAACGACTTAATTAAGTGAAATATATACGTTACTGTAAAAATATAATTAGTGAATTACGCAAAATAAAAATTATATCCACTCATTTAATGATAACATAAAATTTTTACAACTCTTTACTGTAAAACACAACATTTCATAATAACACAATCCTGATATACGTCACAAATCCATAGCCTTACAATGATTCAGGAAGACTGGCTCTACTGAAAGATTTCAGCGATTATTTCTTCTCCATAGCATCAAATTGCTCCGAAATCACATCTCCATCAACGGCAGCAGAAGGCTGCACTGGAAAGCTTTTCGAAATTACGGGCAAGCACGATAGATTCTGCAGAGCTAATGTAATGCAGTTTCTTGAGAATTATCGCTGCTTTAGCTCTTAAATATATCGTCTCAATAACCCAGATATTTACAGTCGTTAAATCACATGATAGAATAATTGGTTCATCCCATAGTTTGTCCCACCATAAGAAGCATCTTTGCCTCAAGATGATCAGACGCAGCTGTTAAGATGATTTTAAATTACGCTGCGCATAGTATAGTGTGAGCAAGTTTTAAGATGAAGCTGAGAAAGGGAAAGAGGAGGCTATTCTTCATAAGACTTTGAAATAAAAGCTTTAATCTAATTTGTTTAAATATACTAGAAGATTCCAGCAGGCTGGTCGTGTTATTCGGCTGCCTAATCTACGAAGCGATAAAATGCAGCTAATTATTCTAAACATATTCATTTTTAAATGCCCACATATTCCACCTTCTGACGAACCATGCAGAATACTACAGAAACGATACGTCTTAAAGAAAACAAATTCAGAATAAAATGTTCACGCATTGCCGTACATTTCTTAGCCTGACCAGCTATGTAATGTTACATAATTACTCTCGAATCACGTTTAAAAGTTTACAGCAAACGAAATAAAAATGTACTCGATAAAATTTTTATCATGTTTGCCAACATTACATAACTCAATGAGCCCTCAATTACTACAATACGGGAAGTTTTATGCCCGCCAAAAATTTTTATTACGTATTGCTAGATATGAAATCTATCCCATATGTGTGCGATACATATTTATTTCTGTTATAATTTATAAATTTCTAAAATAGCTGAATGTAGTTTTGAAGAACTAATTTAAAGAATAAAATTATGAATTTAAGCTTTAATTTTATTTATAAAATACAAGCACAATTTTAAATCTTTCCAAGATGGGGAAAAAAAACACCTTGCGTTACATAATCATCCATTTAACAGTTTAATTAGTATCAGAAACAGAAAAATTATCAAATTGCTAATTGTCTAATGGTTGAAAATTGAATGTTTAATTATTTTAAGACCAAAATAAGTGACATCTAATAAACAGAATAATATATCGAAAAAAAATTATGTGAAATTCTGCCCTAGTGAGATCGTGTCTAAGGAAAGGGAAAAGATTCTCTGAAGAGATCGTTGATAATTATCTTTTGGGTAGAAAAGATGAAAATTTAAAAATGCCATTTCAAAGGATTTAGTTAGGTCATATAATCGCTTCTATCTTTTAATTATATAACCTAATAAATTTCTACTCAAAGCTTTTAGATAAAGTTAATTCGCAGAGAAACAAGATGCTCAAACAGATTAGCTGACTATCACAATTCAAGACTAAAAAGAGATACATATAATTAAAAACATCATTTAGAGATTTTAGAAAAGGGTAGAAAAGGAAGAATTTAAAGAAAGTGAGTAGAATAAAGGAATGATGAACATTGTATTTTGCTGAGAAAATTTTGATGTTTAATCATAAGTTTATTAAAATATCTAAAATTGTATTTGTAAAGCTGCTCTTATAACAAATAGATCCTGAAAGTCTTTCTCCTTTTTCCTTGATCGAAAACATAGATATCTGAAGAACATCACACAACCTCTTCGTTTTATATTTTATTGCAGTACCTCTTGTAAATGAAAGGAAAATCACAATGGAAGTTTTGGTAGAACATTTCGGTTAATACAGAAATGGAACTTCTGACATCTGATAAATCAATCAACTATAATTTTATTTATTAGATTCTGATGGAGACTTAAATATTCTTGTAAGATATCTTCATTGACGATTCTCCAATTACTTAAAATATTATACAATAATGAAATTGAATCTATATTCGTAAATTCGAACTCTCTTATTTTTATTTCCCTAGATCAATAACATGTTTTTTAAAAATATTTTTTCTATAAAACCTTCAATTCTCCAGTACCAACGATAAAATACGATATGATAATTGTTTCTTAAACAACATTAAAAGAATTGCTTCAAATTCAGGCAAACCTTGTAAATGTTTGTTGTCTTCTATGCAGTTTTGTTTCATGCCCACACGCCCCGACTTACCCCAGATTGGGTAAAAGTCGAAAGAGGACCAGTGGGAAAGAACCACAATAGATCTATTAAAACCAAAAAAAAGTTACACAACATTTGAACAACCTGCAGTGGTTAAAATAAAATAAAAGCTGGAGAACAAGCTCGGCCCAACTAGTGGGGAGAAAAATGACATTACAGTACATTTACCCACCGTGTAGGGAGAGTACAAAATCAATACTGTTGCAAAAAAGAAAGGTTCTCTAATAATAAATAAATAAAGGGAAAATTCCTATATGATAAAACTGTCCGGGAAATTAAGAGACACTAAAAGCAAATGTAAATACTCTTCATCTACAATACTGACTTTTATAAAGTTTCATTTTTTAATTTTAAAACTATTCTGTATTGTTTGATCTCTTGAATATTTTAAAATTGGTATATTTCATGAGGACATGAGGATAATTTATAAATTTAGATTATTTGATTATACATGGATGATGTTTCCTGTGGTCGATTTGAAGATGCTCAAAATTTGAGTTAATATGGATACTGTAATCAGTTGCGGTTGAGAATCGTAGACATACTATCGTCGAACTCACATTTATTGAAGCAGAAGATTGCTCCACGAGACATTTAGGGGTCCATCCAGAAGGAGCAGGCAAAAATGGAGTTTGACCATCCTCTTTCACAAAAAAGCCTGATGACGGTAACTTTCATCAATGGTTATGTTTGATGTGCACATGCATTTCTCTCTAAACACGGACAAAATATTCAAGATATAAAGGTTCTTGCTAAAAAATCATGTTGTTTTTACTTAACAGCAGGGTTTTACCAATTTCTGAGAAACTTTACAGAATACTTGACAATATGAAAAAGAGAATTGTATTATAAATTGAATTAAAGAATTGGAATATTTACAGGAAATATGAGTATTTGTAGTAAATAATATTTGACTGTGTGCTGTGATACTAATCATGAGCTTCAGTATATCACCAATATGGCAACTTATATAAAAAAATCTGCGTTCAATACCGTTAGTATTCAAAAGATATCGGCAGCAAATACAACGAGGTGGATTTCAGCATCTAAGAGTAAGTTGAATAATGGGGTTCTTGCACAAACTGATATTTTAAACTTGAATCTTTCAAATAAAATATTGAATTTTTATGAAAGCTAAACTGAATACACTTGTATACTATAAGTTAAATGAATAATTAAAATTTACAGTTCGATGATTACTAATCGAAAATTAAGTTTAAAAACTATCAGTTCCTCTGCAAGAATTCTCATGTAATTTAGCTCTCTTAGAGTGTACTAGAAATTCACCAAGTTGCAAATATATTGTCGTATGAACTAGTTATGAACTGAATTTTTTATATAAGTAACACCCATATATCTGCTCTAGTTGTAAGGAAACGTTTTCGCACATGCGCGTAATGACAATTATTTACAAATTGCTCATATTTCTGTAATATTTCACCTCTTTAATTAGATTCAAATTTTAAGATAAGTAGCTATTTTACATTATGTCAAGTATTCTATAAGTTTCTACTGTGGTGGACAACTCTGATGTTAGAGCAAAAAGCATAATTTGAAAAATTTCAGTTTTTTAAGAAAATCGGTTTTATATTCTCGAATATTTAATGCTGTTTACGAAAAATGCATGTAAATGTACAACATCAAACTATAATCATTGATGAAAGGTACATCTATTATCAGCTTCAGTGAACTAGAGATGGGACAACTCCATTTTCCTTTTCATCCCTTCTGCTCATACTTCAATTCCCTTCATGACCGAATCTTCAGTAAACGTCTAATTTCGATGACAGTGTAGTCCCATGATTCTCCAGCAACTGATTGGAACACTAATGTCATGATTAATTCTGTAGACATCCTCAAAATTATTGAATATTTTTGAAACCAGTCCAATAAGTAATAAAAATATATATATCTTTGGATATTTGGTAGACAAATTTGTACTTAACAAAAATAATTAGAGCATTTCACAATAAATAAAAATATAATTAAGATCAAAATATAGATAAGTTGAAAAGTCGGATTTTGTATGCCTTGTGTTTTGTTTTTGTTTTTTTTTATCTTCCTTTTTTTCCCGATTCCTGATTATACTGCTCTTTCACTGTTGAAGTCATTTTCTATAAGATAATAAAGTGTATTCTATTCCGAAAGAGTCTGTAGAGATCAGATCCTGGTCATATGCATTTTCAAAATGGTCGTTTTGTCTCTGTTCTTTTTTCTTTCTTCTTTACACAAAGAAATATTGTCTGGAGTACAAGAAAATGTTAATTATTTGAGTCAATCTTCGTGGATTTTTAATAGCTCTCCCGGCATTTGTGCCAATTACGGATTTTCCTATTTATTATTATTATATATTCCATTCTTTCCAATTTTTTTTATTTTTATTTCGGGATATCGTCATCATCCATTTCATATTTCTTGTTGTGATACATGTGCTACCATAGACAAACGAAACTGTCCTCAGGTCCGTAACGTCTTTTTTCAGAGCACACTTCTGTTTGAAATGGACAAGAGAGCATAGGGAAACGGTAACTGTCTGTTAAAAGGACACAGAAGAGAATTGTTTATTAACTTCTGAAAATAATAGTATTGATATTGTCTGTGATTCATTTGTCATCAGACTCCTTCCTAAAGAATTTCCTTACTTGCCTAACAGAACAAATACCTTGATATTCAGAGGCATACGAAAGGGCCCCGTAGAACATAGTATTACTATTTCGCCTCCCTTTGTCATCTATACTAAAAGGCAATGTGTCTGCGATGTCCAGACGAATCTATCGTACTTACAGCCATTACATTTCCGGCACACAGGTAATCGTAATGGTGACTCTGAATGCACTTAGAAGCCGGAATTTTAAAATTAAATCTAATTTTTTTTTTATTTAATATTTTGTGTTGTTTTAAAATTTTTCGCACTCGTTTCTCTATAGTATGGCTTGAATAATTGTACGAAAAAAAAAGTTAAACCATCGGAAAGAACAAACGATTTTGCCCTAATGAAGTTTGTTTCCTGTACGTCTAACGAATTCACTGAATTTGGAAAAATTTTTGAAAAATAGTCACTTTTGTGGTAATTTTAAAAAGATTCTTCAAATTACGCATCTGACGTTCAACATCTCTATAATTTTCTTTTTTTTTTCAGTGCTTAACTAACGTTTCTGGGATTTGAAAACAACAAGAACGGTTAAAATATCTTTTTCTGTTTTTTTAAATTAATTTTCCTGATTCAGTTCTAAACGGTTTTTTGCTAGCGAGATTTAAAGCAGCGACGAGTTTCTCCGGATCGAGTGACCTTCCTGCAGCAGTGGACGTTATATGCTTTCATTTTCTAGCATACATTTCTACAATCCGATGTAGTCTTTTGTTTTGATTTGTTTTCAACACTTTTTTCGTGTCATTGTGGGGTATTAGTTCTCCCATTTATGAAGTCCTGATTCCAGGCAAATGCCAAGTACGCGTCGTATGCTAGTAATTATGGTGATGAGGAGATGCACTAATAGTTCCTTTCATAGAACCATGATGACTAAAGTATCTGTGGCATCACCCTTTCATTCTTTATAACGTTTGAGATTAAGTCGATGCAGTAGTTTGGTGATAAAATCTGGGCTAAAGCGAGCAAGAGCTTACGGCTATGGAACAGCCTCGTAATTTTGAACTGTGATATCAGATAATTTCGCCTAATCGGCGATCCTGGCAAAATCCTTGGAAACATTTTGGACCATACCAGCGAAACTTCAAACCTCGATATCATATTTTACCTTACTCATTGGTCACTCATCCGGTCCAAAGTCGAAATCTGCGTCGACCTTGGAAGTCTGATATTATGTCGAGGAAAACTAGCTGGTATGATGGTAATGCTTCTGCTGATTGGCTACATTTTAACATTACTTGTAATCAAAATCACTGGTTGTTTCAGAAAAATTGATTTTTGTGGAATAGATTGAAGTATAATGTAACATTAGTTTCTACATATCGAAGGAGGAAAAAAGTAAATCGTTGCGTCATAGGAATAATACATTAATTCTTATACTAAAAATATAAATCGGATTTACTCAAAAAAACGCAAATGAAGTTTCAAACTTTGTCATGCCAATGCCTAATCTTTTCTAAGCGCACCTCACAAACGAAGTGAATTAAACCTTTTATTGCAAAAACAGTTCATAGCATCTAATAACCTCAAGTAAGAAGAGCCTATTACACATGCGATTATGTTATGAATCAGCGTGAACAAGCTAGAGGTCAAAGCGAGAGACTTGTTCGATTGGGGAGGCTCCTCTTGCTGATTGATTCGATCTTTATAACCAACTCGACCAGAGATTGGTCATCGTTTACTTGTGATCGACCTTGTGTCCAGTCAGGAATCCGATTGATTGATGACATCATCCATTAGTGCGATACAAGCGTCGACCGGCCCTGGACGGATCTTTTGGGACTAGCAGTGAGATTTGCACCTCTTTCCGGCGATCCACCTCCAGCAGATGAGCTGTCGAGCAGCGTTCCCGTCCTGTCGTCATATACGGGAGCCGATAAGGGAGCCTGCAGGTGAACGTGGAAATTAGCCGTCTCGCATAGTTGCGATTATAAAAAAAGAGTGTTCTAAGAATGATGGGCCTGTTACTAATAACTTGGGAAGCTTAGTATGGACTCTTCGCAACGATGGAGCTGGATGGGGAAACAACGAGGTCTGAAACAGTCAGTCAGATCTCTGTGAAGTGCATTACCGAGAACGCCAAAGCCACATGCCGGCCTTTAAAGCGATCGTGTCAACTTTGCTTATACTAGCCGATAATACTTGAAAATATCCGCTGACAACGTCGATGTCCAGGAGGCAGATGTGTCTTCGTAAAAGATAAAGTGCCATGACATGTTTTTATTATTAGTTTGTGTGATAGTAAGATTCAAGTTTTTCAAACTTATGGTATAGTTAATCGGAACTCTTTCTTGAGGCGTTTAGAATTTAGTATTAAGTGTTATAATTTTTGTGCTAACTTTTTGTGCGTAACCTGATGAGAACCAATTATGTATGTAGTATGGTTGATCCCATGTGAGTTGATAGGCAGAGTAAACACAGCTGGTTTTGTTTTCAAATATTTGTACTGGAACACTTAGGTGGCGAAACAAACATTAAGACGGCAATAACAACAAATAAAGAAGATAGAAGTAAAGAATTTTAGGAGGGCGTTGACTGCCCTGTTCATCAAGCAAGTTCATGCAGGAAGTTCTGGTTGACATCGCTCAACTCAAGTCTGTTCGCAGAAGCGGCCCAGCTCTGTCGCCAGAAGAGAAGAGATCCGTAGTATCACGTGACGTCTGCCTGCCTTGAGCGTTCCAATCGCTGGGTCTAAACATGGCCCACACGGCATTATTGACGTGTGTGGGCGCATTCCGTATGTATTGGTAATAATTATGATATATCTAGTAAATTCGCTTATCTAGTAATTGTGTAATGTAAATTGAAACAGCTCTATCTAGTTGTTTTGTCTCATTATACTGTGTAGCACATTTAGCGTAAATTGAAATCAAGTAATTTATGTTTTATTCTTTTACATGCAGCAAGATTTGTTGAATTTAAATAAAATGTATTATTTAGTATTTACTTGCCTTTTTGTTCCATTGAGTGATTTCTCACGGTCTCCACATCTTACCAGCTTGTGAGTTTGGCCTTAGAAATTCCTGTGAGTTATTGTCGAGTTGTAATTATTTTCTTTATTTATTGAATTTACTTACACTTAATATTCTAAATCCACTATAATCAAAATTAAATTCAATGTTTAGATTAATGAGGAGTGTAATGATGATAGTAAAAATATAAACCACACATAATATCCTAGGTTGACAGAGGAATGACAGGTCATACGAAAAAGGATGATTTCTTCTAATGATCTACCAAATATTATGATACCTATTTGAAAATAATCATCTTTTGAGATTAAAATAAGAAAACAGAGATAATTTGATTTTGTTAAAACAGCTCATTTATTTTACCAACAAGAACCAAGAAAATTTTCCTGAATAAAACTAAGTAGAAAAATGAAACTTTAAAAGAAAACATACAAATATTTTGCAGATTTTAGTTACATTTTTATTTTTCCATTTCAGTCTGAAGATGAACTGAAAAGCAGCTAACAAAACTTCAAATCTATACATACAGCAGACATTCATTCAAACGCAGCCGGAAAACTAACTGATTGGAGGTGAAAAGGAGCGTTATCGGGATCGATCTCAAGATCCTAAATCCCTATGCAGAAAGGGACAAATCAAAATGAAAGTAAAAAGAGCAAAAGCTGCAGATGTCACAAGAGATTCCTTAGAAAATTCTTCTTTTTCTCCCACCCACTATCCTTCTGTACCAAAAGAATGGCTGGGAAAATGACTCTCCAGGGAAAACA
>BGPR01000520.1:407701-452439 GCA_013235015.1 Araneus ventricosus
AATTTTAAAATTTGTTAAGCATCGTTGTTCTATGCGACTCATTATTCGTTCATTTCATTCAGTTCCTCAGTCCGTTACTCATGCCGGTCTCACGGATTATACACACGTGTATTTCGCAGATTGTTTGATAAATAGAATAAATCATCAATATAAATTTTTAATGAGAAATATCTTGCAGTCAGCGGGGTTTTTTTCATCAAATTGTCAAGAGATAGATAAACTTCAGACTATTATACTACTTATAGTTCTTTGATAATAGAAGAGCACATCGTCGCAGAATGGCCATTTGTCACAAACAACTGAAATTTTCTATCATCGGTAATATCTAATCTTTTGTCTGTATTTCATGTCTAAATTAATCGGATAAAAAAGACTTTGGACAGAAGCAGTAGGCCTAGCATTGAGTTGGATTAAGTGTTAGAGACATGCGTCACTCACCACGCATCCCCCCTCCTCACTTGTCTGCCACAGCACGCCGCGGTGTCGGGGGGGGGGGGGGTCTTCTATATCTCTGTCTGCCTAGCGGCTAGATCGGAGGCTGAAACAAAAAAACTGCCCTCGAACTTGGTAACAGCTTCCATCCATGTCTTAATCCTTCTTGCATTGAATTCGAAGTGTTTAGATTTACTCAAGACTGATAGGACTAATATCTTGTTCTTGCATTAACAGAATGATCCTTTCATACTTTGGTTTCGATTATTACCAAAATGACAAAATAGGCTGAAAGCCTAGATTAATTATATTTAAAAAGATAAACTTAGAAAGTTGAAATAGGTTTGAAAAGAGAAGTTTGCTAAGCGAGCTGAAGCAACCGAAATCAAAGGAGGAAATGAAATATGTAGAACGCCGAACAAGAGACATTTTATTAATGTTTTGCTTTTATTCAAAACAAAGACTGGTGATGACCGATTTTTAAAAAATATTTCACATTTTGTGAACAAACGAAATACAGGAAATTCTATTCATCATGTTATTAAGATATGAAATCTATCCATATGTGTGCGATACATATTTATTTCTGTTATAATTTTATATATTTCTAAAACTTACGCGAATGTAGTTTTGAAGAACTAATTTAAAGAATAAAATTATGAATTTAAGCTTTAATTTACTTTATAAAATACAAGCACAATTTTAAATCTTTCCAAGATGGGAAAAAAAACACCTTGCGCATCATAATACATCCATTTAACAGTTTAATTAATCAAGAAAACAGAAAAATTATCAGCTTTAATTGCTCAATGGTTGAAAATTGAATGTTTAATGTTTAAGACCAAAATAAGTGATTACTCCATAAACAGAATATTAATATATCGAAAAAAAAAATTTTAATAAAAGTAAATTCTGCCTAGTGAGATCGTGTTCAAGGAAAGGGAAAAGATTCTCTGAAGAGATCGTTGATAATTATCTTTTGGGTAGAAAAGATGAAAATTTAAAATGCCATTTCAAAGGATTTAGTTAGGAATATAATCGCTTCTATCTTTTAATTATATAACCTAATGAAATTTCTACCTAAAGCTTTTAGATAAAAGATTCGCAGAGAAACAAGATGCGTCCATTATAGACTAAAACAGACGATACATATAATTAAAAAACATCATTTAGAGATTTTGAAAAAGGGTAGAAAAAGAAGAGAATTTAAAGAAAGTGAGTGGTAGAATAAAAGGTGACATTTATTTTCGAATAATTTATTGAAAATATGTAAAATTGTATTTGTAAAGCTGCTCTTATAACAAATAGATCGTAAAAGCTTTTTCTCCTTTTTCCTTGATCGAAAACATAGATATCTGGAAGAACATCACACAACCTCTTCGTTTTATATTTTATTGCAGTACCTCTTGTAAATGAAAGGAAAAATCACAATGGAAGTTTTGGTAAGAACATTTCGGTTAATACAGAAATGGAATCTCTGATACCTGATAAATCACACAATCTCATATAATTTATTTATTAGATTCTTGATGGAGACTTAAATACTTCTTGAGATTCTCCATTTACTTTAAATAATGATATCAATAATGAAATTGAATCTATATTCGTAAATTCGAACTTTCTTTCATTTTTATTTCCCTGATCAATAAATCATGTTTTTTTAAAAATATTTTTTCTATAAAACCTTCAATTCTCCAGGGCACAACGATAAAATACGATGATATGATAATTGCTTAAACAAATCATTAAAAGAATTGCTTCAAATTCAGGCAAACATATTGTAAATGTGTTTGTTA
This sequence comes from Araneus ventricosus, assembly GCA_013235015.1. NCBI lineage: Eukaryota > Metazoa > Arthropoda > Arachnida > Araneae > Araneidae > Araneus > Araneus ventricosus. Next base: position 409,930 of record BGPR01000520.1, read on the forward strand.
GTCTTCATGCAGTTTTGTTTCATCCACACCGCCCCGACTTACCCCAGATTGGGTATAAAGTCGAAGAGGACCAGTGGGAAAGAACCACAATAGATCTCAAAAACCAAAAAAAAGTTACTACAAACATTTGAACAACTCGCAGTGGTTAAAATACAATAAAAGCTGGGAGAAAAAGCTCGTCCAACTAGTGGGGAGAAAAATGAATTACAGGCATTTACCCAACGTAGTGGTGAGTACAAACTTACAATACTGTTGCATAAAAGAATAGGTTCTCCCTAATAAATAAATAAAGCGGAAAATTCCTAGTATGATAAAAACTGTCCGGGAAATTAAGAGACAAACCAGCAAAAATGTAAATACTCTTCATCTACAATACTGACTTTTATAAAGTTTCATTTTTTAATTTAAAACTATTCTATTGGTGACTCATTTCTGAATATTGTGAAAATTGTATATTTTACGATGGACTTGAGGATAATTTATACAAATTTAGATTATTTCGATTATACATGCATTGTTGTCCAAAATAAGTCGATTTTGAAGATGCTGCAAAATTTGAGTTAATATGGATACAATAGTCGCAATCAGTTGCTGAGAATCGTAGACATACTAAGCAATACGTAACTGAACGAAGCTACATCATTAAACAAAGCTGAGCCCATTTATTGGAGTGCCTGTGAAGAAACAAAAATATTTGAAACGTTTTTCATTCGTTCGATAGAAGACCAGCTTTCTTTGTCTTTCGCAGAAGACCCGGCTCAGGAGTTGTTTTTATCTTCGTAAAAATTGTTTTAGCGTGTTCTCTCGAGTATTCCAAGCCTCCAGCTATGAATTCAAAGTAGTATAATCCCTTTACCTCAAAGAATTCCCTTTGTTTAGTTGAAAGTGTGGGTCCTTAAGATTCTATACTTCAGATAGTTGACGTATACTATTTCGAGGGAGACGCCTATTTAATTTTCTGCCATTTGTCTTTTTCCAAAAAAAAAATTAATTATCACAGAATTTATAAAACCTGGCTGTTTTTAGAAGCTTTCAGTTTAAAGAAAGCGCATAAAATAAGATAATGCCAAAACTAATAGCGATACAAACATTTATCATCTATTCCGAGTATCCAGAGCTTAGCTAAAATATAAAAAACTGCATTTGTTTGCTGCATTGTTTTGTCAGTAGTTAATTAAAGTTATTCAACTCATTCGTTTAAGAGATAAAGCGAAAGATATTCACAAATTTAATCTCAGAACCATATGTATATTATAAAGTTATTTATAGACCTTTCTGACATTTACTTAAAGCTTTCTCTTTTTTCCTATATTTTATGCTTTCGTTCTTCAATTTTAAGCAACATCCGGGAACACAAAAGCTCCATTTACCATTCTTTCTGCAGGAAAAAATAACGCGTTTCTTACGAATTAACTTTCCCAGGGGCTAGAAGAATATCCATCGAGTATTCTATATTTCTAGAACACGCCAGAAAGAAAATAAGAAATATGGTATTTTTATTCTCTGCGTTGGTTACTGAATGCACTTTTCGCTTTCTTTACACCATTTTTCTTGCGTTATTTCCGATAACGGAGAGGGTTTTTTTCTTCTTTCTTTCTTCAAATGCGCCCCGCTTTGAAAACATATGTAAACTGTGTCTGAGGAATGTTTTTGCTTCCTACAGTGTCTCGGGGCCGTGTTCGGGCCTTTTTTCGAGATGAAAATAGTTTCGATCTTGGTATGCTTGTTTCTAGCCCTTCGGCATGTTAGAAGTGGAGATGGTCGAAGATTTTTAGAAATTCGTAAAGAAAGAAATTAAGTAAGAAAAGACGTGTATATTTGTTAACAGAAAAAAAGTGAAGATTGTTTAGGTAAATGTATTACATTCGTTGAATATCCAACCGTAAGTTGCTTGGTATAAATTTTTCAAAATGTAAGACCTTCTGAAGATATTTTACACACTAGCCTGCTAGCCTGATATCCTTACATGGCAAAAAACAAAATTTGATGTGATTTATTCCGTTACAATTAAAACGAAATATCGCTGTTAAAAAATTGATAAATATTGGTTGACTAATAATTTATGAGAATTCATTCCTTCGAATTTAAAAATGCATGCGGTATTAAAACGCATTTTCAAAATATTTTATATTGTTTTAAAGAGAATTTACAAAATAGTTTATTTTTATTGATTTGTGTGTATTTTCGGATCATTAAAATAGGAAGTCAAATTTAAAATTTTACAAACATGAGCACTTTTAATAGCATTTACTTTTTGAATTTACTAGTGGTGTTAAGTTCGCCAAATCTAGTCGTGAGATTTTTGCTGTGTTTGGAAAAGGAGCAATGCCTCAAAGAACTCCCCACAGTACGCTTTCGCACTTTAAAAAAATGAAGAACGGTTGAACCAACTTCGCTACACAACCAGATAGTCCAGTCAACGAAGGTCCAAATTGGGGGTGAAACAAACATTAAATCATATAGTTTTAAAAATTAATACTGTTGCAAAGATGTAATGTCGCTTTCCTGCCTCGCTAGTCTTAAAGTTGGGGGAGGGAGTTTTACAGGGGTAAGAATGGAGTGACGGGCATCGGTCTTTCCGGAAGCTCTTACCTTGGCGACAAATACACGATTCCAGAAAATGCGACCCTTTTCTCGATATCTCTATTAGGAAAGGGAATACGCTTGAATATACGAGAAAACTCCATGTGACGTCACGGCCTGTCGGAGAGAGTATATAAGGACCGCTTTTGGATCAGAGGGGGCAGTGTTGATCCATTGGGAACGACATTAGAGTTCGTCTGCAGAGCGAGCTAGGAAGCTGGTGAGCTGAGCGCTATTGAAAGTGCTGTTATTGTCGTTATTAGTGATTTGCTGATTGTTTGTGTTGCTAAATATCAAAGTTCTGAACTTTTATTACCTGTGAATTGTTGTCTGTTTGCATTGCTGATCTGTGCAAGAACTATTGTTTCCTGTACCTGTGCTACGTGTTTTCCTGCATATTTGTGAATAAACCTTCATTCTCCATTATCCTACGTGTTGGACTGTTTACACCATACACCCACAGAAAGACTTTTGTAAAAGACATGTTCGCGAGGGGGTCTTGATGAACATAATAAAAGTCCCTGTACTGAGCGGTGGGCTCGCGCCACCATCTTGGATTTCATCCCCTTTTTCTAGTATTACTTGAATATCTCGAAAACTATTCAATTTTCAAATTACATGCGATCTAACAAATTAAAGAGCGTACGATTCCCTACAAATGCAGGCTTTTATTTTTCTTCTAACTTAAAAATCATTTTTTAGATAATTGGTTTCAAAGTGGGTGAATTTGTAAAGAATCTTAGTTGATAGTCAGGTCAAGGATAGATTTAAAAAAAACTATTGGAAGAAACTTCAAATTTGCATAATGTTTGGCTTGTCTGCCTTTGGTGAAAAAGAGGATTTTATCCTCGGTTCTTGATTCGTTATGACGTCATTCTAAAGATGGGAATGTTGATTTACTGCATTAGTATATATACCAGAATTAGAATGATGTTGTATGATTATTTGATTACTATATATTTATTACTATGATATGTTTTCTTTATGAACTCCAGTTGAGTACATTTCTTTATTTTAAATATTTTTAATAAAATTGTTTAGTTATATTAAAGTTCTGGCTCCTTGTTATATCATCGCAAACTGCTGCCAAACTCTTCATCTCCAACAAAAACATTAAATCATATAGTTTTAAAAAATGGTAGGAATGTTCATGAGGGGCTCCTGATGAACAAGCTAAAACTCCCCGGTCCTGGGGGGCTGAGCTCACGCTGCCATATTTCATCTCCCTTTTTCTCACGACCAGGGGCTTTTAGTGTGTTCATCAGGAGCCCCTCACGAACATTCCTACCATTTTTCAAAACTATATGATTTAATGTTTTTTCAAACCTTTTGTTGACTGGACTATCACGAAGAGTTTTTACAAATTCATCCCCTTTGAGACAAATTATCTCAAATATTATTTAAGATAGAAGTAAAATAAAAGCATGTATTTGTAGGGAATCGTACGCTTTTTAATTTGTTAAATCACATGTAATTTGAAAATTGAATACTTTTCGAGATATTCAAGTAATACTAGAAAAAGGGGATGAAATCCAAGATGACGGCAAACTTTGAGGCCCATTATCTGGGAAACTATTAAAGCTAGAACAAAAATTAAAAATGCATTTATAGGGAATTTTACGATAGTTAATTTGTTAAGTCCCGACTAATTTGAAAACTGAATACTTTTCGAGATATTCAGAAAAACTAAAAAAGAGGGATGAAATTCAAGATGGCGGTGAGAGCTCACCCCCCCCCAGGGATACCGTGGACTTTTAATATGTTCATCAGGAGCACCTAACGAGCATGTGTGCCGATTTTCAAAACTATATGATTTAATGTTTTTTCAAACCCTTCGTTTACTTGACTAAGAGGGATTTTTTAAAAATAAATTTGAAAATTTAAAATAAATTTCTAAAACATTCGTGAATTGTTTCTCAAACCAATACATATAAAAATAGTTTTTATGTAGCGGAAATTAATTTTTAAAGTTTCAAAACAGTTGCGAAGAGTACAAAAATTCAATAAATCTCTAAGCGTTTTTGATAAACTGTAATCTTTAAAGCACTGTATTTTATTGCACTACTATATTTGAATGAAAGGTCAGAAATGATAAAACATAGTTATACTTTCTTTTAGGTCTATTTTTAGAAAGATCTTGTAAGCAGAAGACTGCTAATTGTCTTATTGATTGGGTAATAGAAAACCTTCGAAAAGTTAGAAGAATCCGCAGTTTTATTACTATTTGTCGAATCAATGTCTCTGTAAATTATTTCACTTTCTGTTCAAACGAGATAGTTTGATATAAAATTCTTTTTTTCCAACATTAAATCCGTCAGTGTAGGAAAAATTGGCTTTTTAAAGTAAAACGTATGATAAAACGAAGAAAAAGTTTTATGAAATTTGCCCGTTTCCTTTCTTAAGAAAGATCAGAAAAAAGCGTTTTCTCTTTTATATTCTTTTAATGTTGGTCAAATTATAATAAAATTTTCCCTTTTTGTGAAGAATGTTCGGTCTCATACTCCTAGGCAGCTACTTCAGGTTGATGTATGAATATTTACTTCCATTGCATAAATGCTACATTGCTAGCCGTTGGGCGAATTAGAAACATTTGTATTGAAGTTATCTTTCACCTTTCTAGTAGCTCTTTCCTTTCCTTAAGCAGGCCATTCACCGCTGCTCCACTGTGGAATTTTTGGAAAGGAAAAACCAACCGTCAGTTTTAAAAAGCGATGGAAATTGGCTCAAATGGTTTAAAGTGATGAAATTCCGAATAGTTTGAAAGGTAATCGGAATGAGGACCTCGTTGCGAGGGTAGCGGAAAAACAAAAGTTTTGCCTAGATTGGGACCCCGCGACGAGGCTAGATCATATTGAAAGTAAAATCGGAAATCCTCCGTGGGGGGGGGGCGAGGAGGAGTAAAGGTTGGGAATAATTCTGCGACTTAGGACCTCGTCTCAGAACAAACTTCGGAACATCCGTGAATGTGTTGCCTAGTTTTTCGACTAAAATAAGTGGAATTCAGAAAAAGAATATGGAGGCCTTTCCAGGAGGGTGCCATTTTTTTTTTCTCTTGACCGAATCAGATCGGCAATAATTTTAGCCCGTCTTTTGATGGCAATTTTCTTCTCTTTTTTTGATTACCTTTTGAAAAGAACTTTGGAATGAATAGGGGACAGCCTTTATAGCTGAAAATCCCCAAAAGAAACCCAATCAAATCAAATCAAATCAATTGGAATACAAACCAGTTGTTGGGACAAATGGCTTAGCCTTTCTTTCTCGTGAATGCCGGGTTTCGATTCGTTGCAATCATCGAAAGATTTTCTGGCCTATGAATAAGTTATAAGAATATAACAAAAGGCGAAACGCCGAGTATAAAACTGAAATATGTCCGGCTTATTTAGTTTTTTTAACTTGTCCACTTTTTTCGTTAAATATTTTTTACCGGTGGAAGCAAAGGAGCTGATATCCTGCTTCCACAAGAAAGATATATCACGGATTAACTCTCCGACTGCTGAATTTTTTAAATCGCTAATTAGATGCAACGTTCGCAAACATGTTCAAATACGTTTGAACGAAGCGAATTGCTGTTTATGTGCAACGCTTTATTACTATAATACGATTCGAAGCAGTAATAGTTCTAAGTAAACACAATGACTTCCGAAAATCGCCGGATGCAGCAGAAAATAGACTTACTTCCTATCCGATAAAATCGTGGGCTAAACTGTCAGAGGGTTAAGAAAGGAATATGAAAATGCATATTTAATGGAAATAATTTCTGCGAACCCATAAAGTAAAAGCAACGCAATTATTGGATGGTCCTAATATAATTTATGCAAAAATAAAAATATTTTGGTAAATCTGAATCTATTGTATTAAAAATACTTTTTTTTTAAATCTTTTATAGTAGGACGAGATATTTGAAATGAAATGAAAATATAAACAATAGTTTGTGAAAATATACAAAAATGTATTCCGAATTCAAAAAGCCAGTCAATTAAATGAATTTAAATAATAGTTTCCTTTTTTAAAAATATAATCACAAACTAATATTCGTTTCAGTCTTATTAAAATATTTATTCAAAAAAATTCAAACAAGCTCGTTTAAAGGTTAAGCTGATTATTTGATTGGAAAATGAAACAGAATGTCCATTTAAGAGGAGTATTTACCTTTTCATTAAAGTAGTTTAAACAGTTAAAAATCATTTCGAATGTTTAGTAAGACACGGAAAAAATCACTAAGAAATTCCAACAAGAATCGCCTTTAAATTAAATTCCCAAGAATTTTTTTTAAATTTATCCTTTTAGAAAATTGAGTTTATGCATTCACTAATCAGGAAAACCAATTTGAAAAAAAATCAAAATCTGCGAAATTAATTCTCAGAGTGTGAAATAATTGCTAAAGTAAATACTATTCGAAAAAATGTGTGTATAGTTAAATAAGCGAATTAAATTTACGAAAATGGAATACAAGATTTTATGTTATTTTCTTTGTTCCAATTGAAAATTTTCATCGTGCAATAAATTTGAAATGTTTACTTAATTATCTAGTTAGTAATTAAATCAATTTTTGGAATCCGAAACTTCTTTACATTTTTGACAACCCGATTTTAGGAGAAATTCTAGGAATTTAAATGTCACTCCATGTTATTTAAATTGTAAGAAAGTGGCATTTAAAGGAAAATGTAATAATGGAACTTCGTTTAATTGCCATATTTCATTTTAAAAAATTATCATATCTAGTTGATTTATTTGCATTTCTCTAAAATTAATTGATTTAATTTCCTCTTAATTTTTTCATACCCAAAATATTCAAATATTTATCTGAAAAATATTTTATGAGCTGCATAATTATTTTGTAAAATATTTCGGACGTCAGATTCATTTTTCTATGATAAAGTCGGCTGGCGAGACAAATGCAAAACAGCGCGATGAAGCGACAATTCATCGAGAGAATAACGAAATTCCATCAACGGGGTACACATCCGTACTGAGAATAAAATTTTTTTAGGTTTGCATCTCGGGTCCCTCAGACCAGATGAACAATTTTGTCCGTTAATCCGCTTCGGTTACTGACATGCAAAAATTTAACCATTGGGCGCGTGAAGCCTTTCGCCCATTTCACCGTCACAATACAGAAGAAATTGTAAGTTGGACATTCACAAGCGCTGCGTTCCACACCATTTGAAGTCCATTGCTCCAAAACCAGTCGCCGATGCTAAAATCTGATGAGAAAAGGCTCGGTGTGGTCGAAATGCTTGGATATTCATTCGCCGTACTAGTGTCGCATAGAAGTGTTAATTATCTTATTTAGTTTTGATTAAGAATGCCAGACTTATCCTAAAATCAATTAATAAGCAAAGGGTAATCATTACTTAGCGCGTTGTGAATAAGCATTAACCCAAATAATACCAAGCCTTACGTCTTGGGAGCCATGTTGGCATGAGATGAAACACAATCAAAGATATGCTTGTGAAGCTATTTTTATTATAAGTTATTTTATTATATATTATGAATGAAATTAATAAATCAAAATAAACACAATAACATTACTGTTTTTTATAGGTTCATTTTCAATTTCTTGATTTAATAAACATATAGTTACTTCAACAAAATAATAATATTGCATTCCACGTTTAAAACAAAATAAATCAATTTTCATACTCATGCAATTCAGAAACATTTCATTGTACCTTCATACACATTAAAAAACACACATAAAAACAAACAAAAAACATAAAAGTAAACTCTTGATTATTTGGGTGGGAATTATTTGCACTTTAATTTGGATCAAATTCACTTTGATAAAAAACATTTTGCACTCATAACAAGTATACTGCACGCGAAAAAAAATTATTCCGCTAGAATTAAATTTATTCAGGATGAAAAAAAAATATTTGAACTTTGAACAAATATGATGCACTGAAGAAAAAATATTATCACTTGCATTAATTACTTTCCACTATAAAACGGATGTTTCCACGCTGAACAAACTAAATAAACATAGTTTTTGCAGTCGTGCAACATTGCATTAGTTGGAGTGTTGCCAATAGGGGGAATCATCCTTGTTTATGGGGATTTACTACCTCAGAAGGGAAAAAGTCCTAGAATGAGCTAAAGCCGGAAATTTTATCCGCCAAATTAGCAACACTGGTTAATTTATAATATGTGTGTGCGCCGTACATTGCCGAGACTTGTGCGTGTACAGCGTGCATCGTTTCTTCTCTACAGTGGAGCTGGAACGCCGTTCTGGCACTGCTTTTTTTTTTCAGGAGAAAATTGTGAAAATGACATTAAAACAGCGCGATTTTTGTCACCCAGGTTAGAGCGCTCTGGCACTGATTATTTTGAGACTACATCACTGCTTCTATACTTCTTTTTTGTATCTTTTGAAACTGAAATGAGGCCGCGGTGGCCTAGTGATAAGGTGCCGGTCTCAGAGCTGGAGGGCTCCAGGTTCGAAACCCGATTCCACAGAAGATCCGTCGTATATTGGGCCTGTTGCACGTTAAATAATGCTTAGGGAGACAAACGTTCTCTCACTGGTGTGGTGCGGAAGTTTGGAGAGGGGGCTGCCAGCTCAGATGTCGTCCTCGTCATCTGACCGCGGTTCAAAATGTCGATGTCCGTCCCAAAATAGCCCTCGTGGAGCTTCAAAACGGACGTTAATATAATCAAACTGAACTTTACTATTTTTACCCTATTCATTAGATCATCTGATATATTTTGAGACCTGGCGAATGAGTTGATTTAAATTATAAAAAAATGTTGTAAATCTTAATAAAATAAAACATTTTCGAGTATTTTTGCTTTAGGATTGAAGTCATATAAAATATAAGCGATTTACTGGAATTTATCTCGAAATATCATTCCGAGAGTGATTTACTGGACTCTGGATTAAATCTAAGGAATACGAAACAGCAGAATTGATAATAAACTATGTAAATAATTTGCGGTAGAAGAAAACGTAGAAGAAAATTGCATCATAGCTCAACTGGATGCAAAATCACTTATCGCCGTATAGCTGATGAATATAGAAAGAATTAATGTCGTAATAGAAAGTAGTAGTAGTAAAGAATTAGTGAAAAAGTATAGTGGAAAAGAATTAATGGAATATAGTTCCATTCTGAAAGTTCTGCTGTTTCATTATATGAAGCACAGTAATCACGTGGATGGAAATCGAGGCTTGTCAGTTTTGGAAAGAAGAGAGAAAAATGGCGCGCCAGCCATATGAAGATGGTGTCAGAAAACTGAATGCAATAATAGCTGCATTCCAAAATCGTGGTTTGAAAGAACTAGAAAAATTTAAAATTCTGTTAATTAAAATGTTCTGCCAAACTTAGAGAAGAAACATTTGAACCGCCAACTAACTATATCTGTGAAAGATGTATTTAATTGGTGCAATGCCAGATGGAATGTTCCTGTCGAAGAATATGCGCCGTTTGTGTTTAGTTTAATTAAGTTATATTAACGTCCCGTTTTGAAGCAATACGACTACTTTTGGACGAACCTACTAGTTTTCAACCGCGGTCAAATGACGAGAACGATACCTGAACTTGCACCCCCTCTCCAAACTTCCGCGACACACAAATGGGAGAACCATTTAATTGTGTGAAAGACTCACGCTATAAATAAATGAAACTGAGTGGAATGCGAAAATTTTATTGGCTGATGCCAGCAGTGTAATAACTAATGGCTTCAGAGCTGTTTTGGACTTCTCTCGCGACGATTGACGTGCTATTTCCATGCAGTAAAAAAAATGATGGCAAACTGCGTGTCATTAAAGACAAAGATGAAATAAGAAATGATATCGAATGTCTTCATTTATGCTCTAATGACGATACCTTCAACATAGTTAGTGTATTATTTTTAAAGAAATAGGAGGAAAAAGAATGATGTGAATATCACAATATTCACAGAATACTTTAAATCGAATAGCTTACCAGAAATCGTTACCGATATATAGGTGCTCGGAATTATTTTCCTATCACCAATAATGGATTAGAGTCAACCAATGCGCTGGTTAAAAAAAGGAGCATACATTTCGTGAGCGTCTCCCTGTTAGTCAGTTCCTTGAAATGTGTGAAAATGCAATTTGAAAAAATTGTTAAATGAACGTGATCCAGTTAACCCGAATTACAAACCATTTTAAATGAAACCGCATGTAAAATGGTTTGCATGCCCCTACAAAGATTTGGACGAGACCAAATCAGTGGAAAAAATTAGAAGTCGAAATTTTATTAAAAAGAAACGGAAACCAATCTGCGTTTTATTTACTATCCTTACAGGTGAAACAGAATATAAATGCAGAAGTGAAGAAATTCTTATGAAAGGGCATATCTCATATGGAGCTTTTTTTATGAATATACAACTGAATATAATAACTGTGTATGGAAAGATACAGTATCTGCCTGTGGCAGTAACGGTTGTTTCCACATACTCGTGTCCTGTTTTTACAAAAAAATATATTTGTAAACATAGCTTAGGCATGCTAATATTTATAGGGTAGGAGAAAGTGCCAAACGAGTTAAATGTTTACCTCTTGGGCAGAAACGTAAGAGAGGTCTGCCCATTAGAGCCAAAAATGCTCTTTTAATACAATTAGTATTGTTTAGTATTGTATTATTTTTTATAATATATTTATTCTCAATTATGTTTGTTTACTTTGTGCTAAAAGTAACTTTTACTCGTGCTTTATACATTTTTAAACCTTTTTTTCATTTTTTGTGATAAACTTTTTTATAATATCTATATTTTTCATTTCCTTTTTTTGAGTTAGCAATCTGCCCAATTTAAAATTTTTGATACTATGTCTTAAAAATTGAGTTTGAGTGCAAAGTATTCAATTTGTAGTTCCGTGTACAAAGTGAAAAATTTGTAGGGCAAAGTATACTATCTAAATTGAAGTGCAATTATATATTTCCCTGATTATTTTGGCATGAATTTCATCTCCCGCATATATATTTACAAAACACAACGTCAGTTCCCCGGCAATATAATTTGTATCACGAACCCAGTCTTAGCAAATGTAATTATAAATTTGAAACGAAATATTTAGGATAAATCATCTTGTTTAAGGAATCACGTTTTATCGCAGACTAATTTGAAGGATTGATAAGCAGCACTACCCAACACCACCGGCGCAATTTTCAGCAATAATGCCCATATCGGGTTCGGATTTTAATGACCATATCGGACTTTTCCGATTAAAACTATGAATTTCTATCACTAGGCTTCCTACATGTAGATATATGCTCTTAATCGGATTAGCAGCTATGGTAATCACCACCGATACAAATCAATGCATTAATCAATTACTCGAGATCGCAGGCCTCTCCGGTCAAAGCTATGAATTTCTTTTCCTAAAAACATAAGCACCAGATTTCTAACTCGAAATGTGAACCCGGTTTTCTTTCAGATTCACCCACACGCTTCATCAGATAATTCATTTCCACACAGGTTCAGTCAACTAACATTAACCGATTATCTTCGCGGTTTCATCCTCTTGGTGCCGGCCGTGGAAAGCCCGAAGGCTCCTCGGACGAACAAACGCTTTATTTTCTACATCTAACCTATTTAACTTTTTTTTCTTCGTCGTTCATTCGACCCCCAGAAAACCTTAGAATCGGTTATATCACTGGCACCCGCCAGAAAGACATGATCGCCAAAAGGACTGACCATTGGATAATCATTTGCCGCCAAAAATTTACATCACTGAAGAGCTTGGGGTTCAAATACCTCCCCTACGAATTTCCGAGAATTCTTTCATGGGGACAGGCAGCGTCCGAGAGAAACACGACGAAGTGTCCCGCACATGCAAACAAAGATGGCGAAAATTACACTCACTAAGACTGACATCACATATACGATTTAAAAGTCACAATGAAAGTAAGCATGAGCATATTATCGTTATTATTTTTTAAACACCTTATAATATTTATTATAGAATATGCTGTCAATCAATTAGGCAATAAAACTGAAACACGATCGTGTGTAAGGGGGAGCGAGCCTGACTCACAAAAGCGAAAACCACAAAATGGGGGAGGAGGAGTGAAGCTCTCTCGGGAAAGCGGGGCGGGAGGTCCCCTTTTGAAAGCTAGTCAAAGACAGGCCAAGAAGATAACAGAGATTACGGTATGCTTCCGGCGCTGCACCGATGAATGACGTAGTTGGTGTTCCTGCGCGTTTTGGAGTTACTTTCTGTTAGAATTCGCCAACAACCAGAAGTAGATTTTCTTTGCTTCGTGTGCGCCGACGTTTCGTTCTCAAAGCAAAAAGAGAAAGTTGCTTGGATCGATTTTTTTACTATAAGTACAGTGAGTCTGGATTTTTAAATCCATCCATAATGAGCTTGCAGAGACTATTCAATTTGTTTGACAAGTATCAGCTCTTCGAACGTCTACGAACAACCACCCCACACTTTTCTTTGACCACCACTGTTAGACTGGGGAAAGAGGGGTGCAAAAGAGAGTGAGCTGACGTAAGAGGTTGAGTGAATGACCAAGGGGAGAGCCCAAGGCCATGGCCGACCAGGGTTGTGTGGTAAAAGAGCGGCGATGCTTTTGAAACTTTCTTTATGTACATAATTAATAATGTGTGCATATACTATATCGTATTCTAACCAGGAATGTAAATAAATTAAATGTACAGAAAACCATCCCAATCTCACATCTTAAAAGCAACTGAATCATAAACAAAACAAATTCCTACGTTTTGGAACTGATTAATCGACACAATTTTGGCGGGGAAAATAAGCTATGGTTAAAGGAAATTTGTTTCAGCATTTTTTAATGTTGGGAAAATTATTTAATATTGGAAAAAATGCCAATAACGCAACCTTTTGTTTCACTTTCCCTCTTTTTTCAATATTTTGTCTCATGTGAACTCTTTTTTATTATGATATATTTTTATTTTCCTTTGATTTCTTTGAGTTTTTTGCATCGCCTTCATATTTCACTTTTCATATATTTCAATTTTATTTTGATGTATATTGTTATATATATGTACAAAAACCGATGCAAATACTGGAAAAAGATAAGATCAATAAATAATTTCAAAAGCAGCGATATTTTAGAAGTATTCGCCGAAATTTACAGAGTCGTGACTCCCGATACCTCTGTAGAGTAGAGCCTGCAAACAGGCGTGTACTATGTTGCCTTCGCATTTATTATGGCAGAAAAATTTCAGCAGAGAATCTGCATCGAATACTACCAAAAACTTGACGTTGCTTATAGTGGACTTCTCAAAGCTGAACGAAATGTATGGAGAAGATTATATGAATTGTTCAAATGTTTTTCACATGGATGTGAAAGTGTCGAAAATGATAACATACAAAAAACATTTCATAAAATGTTTTATATTAGGTTTTCTTGTTGCATTAAATATGTTTGAATTGATTCTTCATTGATTCGTTCGTAAAAATGATTTAATTATAGTTTTAAACTTCAATTTTTGCAAAAGAAATAACACAATCGAAAATAATGTTCAATTTGAAAAATAATGCAAGTATCTGATTTATATAAAAAATAAAATATTCTTGGGATGTAACTCAATATCCTTCTAAAATGTTAAATACTTGTTAGCTACTTTTTGAAGTTATCAGAAGAAAAAAAAAACCTACTCTTATTCTAACTCAAATGCGTTACATTTTTCGGTAGAAGCTAGTTTCTTTAAAATACGTGTTGAAAGGAAGTTTCCAATTCTCTCCTATTTTATTTTGTTTCCAAATTGCCTCTTTTCCCCCCGATTTTATGCTAGAACTATTAAATAAGAACGGAAAAAAATTAGAAAGAAGTCAGAAGACTGACAGAATTAGCATATTAAAGCCACTCTATCTATAGCTAACAAGGATTAAAAATTAAAATAAACTGATCTTCTCCAGAATTGGCACGTGATGATTAAACTCCGTATGGCTAAAGCCATTTTCCTTTTCATCCCTATCGCCATTTTAAATTTTTATGACTAGTTACGTCCTATTTATACGCATGTTCCGACTGCTTTCGGATATTTTGCATAGCCAAACAGCCTCGAATCGATTGTTTGGAAACTGCACTTCATAGCCAGCAGCACTGAAATCAAAAGGAAAGACACGCTTGTTAGATGATTTTGTTTGCTAAAAGGGTAAACGAAATGGCAGAAAGCAAACTAAAATACAAGGAGATCTGACGGGTTGCCTAAAAGATGTTTGGCTTGTGTGGGAAGATCGTGAGTCTGTTGTTATGGTTGGCTAGCTCGTAGTGTATTCCTGAAAAATCATAAGGAATTTTCTTCTCATAAGAGATTGTTTATTCCATTTCGCTCTCCTTTTGTTTGATGAACTCATGCTTCGGGTTTCAGGTACATTTTGAATTAAGCCATTTAGCACTTGGATGACAGTTGGAGAATGCAATATGAGGAAAGGAGTAAAGGCGAAGATGGTTGTGAATTCTGTATGCCGACAGATAATTCTTTAAGTACAAAAGAGATTTTCTAGAGTAACGATATTCTAGAACAGTAGTGATGCGCAAACTCGAGAAATTTTGGGGGGGTTGCCAAATTCAGAGAAATTTATTTGACAATAAAATAATATAAGGCTTTTTTTTAAAAAAAACTGATCGAGTACCAGTAAAACAGTGAAATGAGATAATATTATTTATAAAAATAAAAGTATTTTTTATGAAAACTATTGTCTGTGTTCTTTGACAACCTGCAAAAATAGTAATAAAAGATGATTCTCAAATTGGAATGCCCTCTACCTGCTTTCTTGTGGCAAGTTGGGTCGGTCTGACGTTTAGTAGTAGCCATTTTTGCTGCAGCTTTTTCAATCTAGGTGAATCGAACGCCTTGCTATTTAATCTTTCTACTGTGGTCACCTTGCATTTCTTTCAGTCTGTGCCTCAGTAGTTCGGTTTTGCTGCTTCTGACGTTCATAGTGCGTTCTGTAATTCTGATTATATTCTGTTTTTGTTAATTCTAAGTAAAATTTGCAATCGAGTATGCGCGGAACCCATTTTTAAGTATAGGTCAGTTCAGTAGCGTGCTCGGAGGGCAATAATGAACAATTAATGAAAAAACCAATATGGATAATAAAATATTTATAAAGAAAAACTGTTTTTCTCTCCTAAAATATTTTGCATGTATTCAGCTTTTTTTAAAATCATTTTTTCAAAAATTATTTATCCTTTGTTGATATTTTGTTAGAAACGCTACCAGAGTAGTTACTATTTAAAACGTGTAAAGGAAGATTTAGTTCTGTTTTTATATTACAGATGTTGGCCCTAAACAAGGCCTACTTTTTCAGTTTAAGTGCGAGTACAAATTTAAAATCATAGTTTGCTAAACTTTGAAAATTAAAACCGATTGTAATTTCTAAATATAAAATATTCCATCTTTGAGTAAGTAATGTTAAACATAATTTTATTTTTTGAAGGAATTCATTAGTCGTGGGATGAAGCAAGAGAAAGAATATCGATGATTAACTGATTAAAGTGGTTTTATGGGATTTTCAGTTACAAAGGCTATTAACCCCTATTCATTCCAAAGTGCTTTTCAATCTGCTTCAGAAAAGAAAGGACAATTGCCATCAAAAGATATTCCTTCGCTAACCAGAGCGCGCGAGAAAAAGAGAAAGAATAATTTTCTATTTACAAAAGAAAGATATATTAACATTTTAGGCAGAAATCAACCAATCAGCGTAAAGAGCGCTGGTGGAAAAGAAAGTAGTATGAAACCTGCTAAATTAAAAAGACATTTAGAAACAAAACATAAAAATTTAGGAAATAAATCTGAAATAGTTTTCAATAAACGAGCTGAAAGCATGAAAAATTAAAATGTATTTTTGAAAAAATACACAACTATTCCTGAGAAAGCTTTACGGGCATCCTTAAATATTTCATATTTAATAGGGAAAAATTTAAAACCGTGCACAATTGGCGAATCACTCATTCTTCCTTCAGCAATTAAAATGACATCAATTATGGATGGAGAAAAATATGGTAACGATTTAAAAATGATACCATTATCAAGAGAAACCGTTTCTCGCCGAATTTCCACCATTTCAAGCAGTATAGAATCAGTTCTGTTAAATCGATTAAAAAACTCTCTTTTATTTGCTTTACAACTTGAAGTTACTACTTACATCACTAAACTGGCTCAATTAATTGTTTATGTGAGATACGTTTATGAAGAAGACATATCAGAAGATTTTTTATGTTGCAAAAAATTGGAAGGAAGGACAACGGAAGAGAAAATATTTGAAATTATTAATAGATATTTTGAAACAAATAACCTTACCTGGAAACGCTGTGTCACGGTTTACACTGATGGTGCTTCAGCATTAACAGGTAGTAACAAAGGACTAAGAGGGTTAATAAAGAAAATTCTCAACCATTGCATGATACATAGAGAAACTCTTGTTGCAAAATACATTGATGAAGAATTGCACATTACAGGATGTTGTTACTGTAATTAATTACATTAAAAGCAACAGCCTAAACAGTCGTCTCTTTTCAATACTCTGTAATGAGATGGGTTCTGTGTACGAGACATTATTAATGCATACCGAAGTCAGATGGCTTTCAAGAGGCCAAAAAACTGCGACGTATTTTCGATTTGAGAAATGAAGTTTACACTTTTTTGAGAGAAAAGAAACATATATTGGCAAGTTTGTTCATTAATGAAGATTGGCTCGGGAAACTCAGTTACATGGTTGATATTTTCGAAAAACTTAACGATTTGAATTTAAGTCTACGAGGAGAGAGTACTAACATTTTAGCATCGAGTAGTAAAATTGAAACTTTTAAGAATAAGCTGATGCTTTGGCAAGAAGAATTGAACAAAAGCAACACATTCATGTTCCCGTGCTTTTCAGAATTTACTAAAGAAAATTATATATATTTCTTGTTGTTTAAAAACCTAATTTTCCGTCATATGATCAAATCGGGAGAAAATTTTTCGAAAATGTATGAAATATTTCCAGATAATGAATTAGGCATTTTCTTTTGATTATTTTGAATCTCCTTTAAATGAAAAAAAGAACAGTTAATTGGAGTTTCAAGTGACGAAACACTGCATATTCAATTTAAGTTCTCTTTTCCAAAAATTTTGGTTATCGATTGGAAACGAATATGCCGATTTGAAGAAAAAAGCAATTAAAATTTTGATTAAGTTTGCATCGACCTACTTATGTGAAACCGGCTTTTCAAAATTAGTCGCCTTTAAAACAAAATATCGAACGCGACTAGATCCAGAGGATGACTTACGGTTTCCGATTTCCAATACAGATTCGAATATAGAAGCAATCATGAACTCTTTGTAACTGCATTCCTCACATTGAATTCTTATGATGTAAAGGTTTTTTAATGTATTTTTCATTAAAAAATATTTATACCCAGATGTATAAATAAAACTATTTCTTCAGAAAACTATGTGTTTTATTCAGATCACTAATAAGGTCGAAACATAAGCGCAAATCCCAAAAAGAATTTCACTTGAACTACGCTGACGTTTAAAAAAAAAAACGTCTGCTATCTATCCAGGGGTCGCGAGAAAATTTAACGTAAAATGGGGGACGGAAGTGAAAATAGTTTGCGCACCCCTGCTCTAGAAAGCAACATGAACAGTATACAATTCATACACCCCACGATAATTCTTAGTTACTCTTTGCACACAACTTCGGTGCGGAACTTGTATTAGACTATGTATATTACTTGCATACATTCTCAACTATTGTAAGAACTCCTCATAATGCCATTCAGATCTTTGTAAATTTCTATAGTATGAAGTGTACTTACATATTTTAAATGAGGCAAGACATTTACAAATATTTTATTATAAGAGGATCAGCAACATTTGATAATAGTGGGAGCACCGAATGAGGACTTCTATAGCTCGATAAGCTATAAGAAAATATTAAAATATCCGAGGGAGCTAGTAAAATTTTTTGCCAAGCATTTTTCTGGAAGTTCTTCATTTAATTAGCAAACATGCGAAATTAAATTTTAAAATGTATTCTTTTTATTCAAAATAATTTTCTTTTCATCCCCCTGTTAAGAAAATAGAAGTTTTTCAAAAAACATGCCCTCTTTTCTGCAAAGACTTAGTAATGAAAATGGAAAATGAGAAGAAAATTATAAAACCTTCCAGAAAAGAAATGAGCCAAAATTAAAAAAACAGGAGGCTGTAGAAGAATTAACAGATTCAGGTCACTCGTTATCAACTGCGAACAAAGCATTAAATGGCTTAAGAGCAGCATTAAACTGATATCTTCTTCAGAATTTGCATGAGATGATTAGATCGTTCGCCGCCAGAAGTCGTTTCTTTTTATGAACCCGAACTGCCTTTTAAATTTTCTACCATTAGTTGCATTCTGTTTATTCCCATGTTCTAACTGCTTTCGGATATTTTGCATTGCTAAGCAGCTTTCAATCGATTGTGCGAAGCGGCAGTTAAGAAGGGATTTTTTAAAAAAATTTTTAAGTTTTTAAAAAGTTTAAAGTTAGAAAAATGTTTGGGCATGTATGAGGCATTCCTTCTGTTGGTGGGTCGCATTCTGAAATCCATTAATCTCTCCAGAACAAATTTTGCTGCCAAGAGAAATTATTTACTCCATTTTGCACTCTTACTTGCTGAGCGTGTGCATTTACCTTGAGAGGGTTTCGAATAAACATATTTAATGCCTCCGTGATAGTTGGAGAGTGTGATCTGACAAAAGCAGTAGACGAAATGAAATATTATGACGATAACAAATATTTCGGAATAAAAGAACAAAATTTTAACAAGCGTGTAAAGTTTTCTAACAAAAGCTTTTTCTTAAAGTGATTGATGATTGAAGCATGATTTGAAGCCGTAATTTACATTGCTTCGAAATTTTTATATCATCTGCTTTTTACAGATTCTGTAATATCTCTAATAAAAATAAAACCGGATGTGTGTCTGTCTGTGTACGCTCTACTAACAAAACTCTGGGATCAAGGACTGCCACAACCCAGCTTTTCAGACTGTCAATGTGCAACTCTGAGATTTTTTAAAATTTTATTTAAGGTTTTAATTAATTTGAAAGAAATCCAAATTGCGTTATTTTCAGCGATAATTCCAGAAAATATTATCACAAGAATTGAAATTTAAACGATCTTAAATTTCTAAAAACTGCCTTTTTAATTACGCTATAAGAATTTTTTTATTTTCTCAAAAATTTAAAAATTCTTTTTAAATATTTAATAAACAGCATTTTTGTAAGAAAACCACTTTTCATTATTTAAAGCATAGGGAAGATTACACCTTTAAATAACACCTGACAAAATATTTAACCCAAAACTTTGATCTTTAAATCAACCAATCTGAAATCCGAATTAACTTTAACTACCTTCAACCCGAATTTCGTGATTTAGACATAAAATAATAGGTAATATTTAGATTAGTAGTAATTAAATTCTGTTTCAAAAAATTTCAATTTCACTTTCAATCTACACATTTTTCGAACATCTAAATTCTCAAATAAAATTTATAGAAACAAAATTCTAAATCATTTGCTTTATACAAATACCATATTCTCCAAGAAAAACATTCAATCTAAGCAAATTAATGTATTTAAAATGCCATTTGAAAGACCTAGAATTTCGCAAAGCATCTTCTGAAAATATATTCTGGGGGTGGGGGTTTCCATTAATTTTCCACTTTTCATATAATGTCCAAACCTACTATCGACCCGCTTTTACTATTAAACTGCCACTATCTATTCAAAAGATGATAAATCAAGATATTTTTCATATCAACACTTGACACCAATAAAGGAGAAATGGAATGTTTCAGTCAAAGTTTTACTTCCCATCTCTCAAAACATCATCATTATGACTTTAATTAATAAAGTTTTCTTTCAAACTCAGCACAACAGACACTACATGCTTCTTCAACCAAAGCCAGAGAAGACAGAAGACGAGGGAATTTATAAGAACGTTTATTTGTCAATGCTTTGACAGTTTTATGAGTTTCCGAAATGAGAAAGGATTCTATCTGGATTTCTAAATCCAGCTGAAAGAAAAGGATGATTCGAACAATTGACGAAAAGAATTAGCCGTCGGAAAAAAAAGCATCCATTGTTTAGTCGAAGCAACTCAAAACTTTAAAAATTCCCATATACATTTATTTTCCTTCAGCAGTACAAACACCATTTTTCTTTAACTTAACACTTATGTCTGCAGGCTTAAGGAAAAGGCAACAGCATGGAGCAGAATCATTTCAACCGTAACCTAGAAAGAAATGAATGAAATCAAAAAGGAAAGAGAAGAGACGTTGTCGGGATCGCGATCCAGAATCCAGAGATCTCTGCGAAAGAAAAGGATATAAAATTAAGCACAACTGCATATGTCGCAAAGAGATTGTTTCAAAAATCTTCTTTTTTACCTGTCCAACTTTCTGTTCCAACGGATGGAATTCGACTCCCACAGGAAAAAGTTAAACAAAGCGTTTTATTTGAGGGATGGAACTTTTTGGAATGCTTTTCTTTCCTTCGATATGACAACTGCCTTATTTTATCTTTCTCCAAAGATACGACTGTAGTCTTCGCTTTCTTACCCTCTTCCAGTTCGTAAAAAGAGTTTTAGAGTAATTTCTGTAGTATTAAAAGCCTTCAGCTCTGAACATAATGCCCTAAAATCCTTTTACCTTGGAGACTATCTGTTACTTAGTTAAAAGCTCTGGAGAACGGATTCGTAGTATTAGAAGTCTTTAATAGAGGAAATATATATTACGACTGTTATCTTGTGAGGTTCATCACAAATATTTTTTTTCTTGGCATCATGAAGTAATAATGACAAAGAGGAAATAAAATTAAGAAACGAAAAATCTCTTTTGTGAACAATAAAACTGAGCAACAAAAATCCCGAAGTTGAGAATCTCAAATTAAAGTGTATAATGCTTTGAGCGAAATCTTACTTGCAGTGTATCTTGTTACTAATATAATAGCCCAGATCTGTCTCTCATTGATCCGGTAACGCTCTGACGCCACCAACAATAAAATTCCCGCCATAGCACTGCGAGACATTAAGCAGCATTATTTCATTGTTAGAGCACCTAAATTTCAATAATTTTAAATTTAAAAAGTAATTGTCTTTCGAATGTCAAGTTTAATATTCTAAAATAGTGAAATAAAATTTGCTATCGATTGATATAAAATTTATCTCGTTATGATCAAAAGTTCACGAGAAATTTTAAATTATATTAATCATATATTCAAATTAATTTCTGATTTTTAATAGGAAGTAGTAAATCACGTCAGTGGTATATCATGCGCGTGATATAGTTTGGACGCCACGATGCATCTGATTATTTAGTGCAATCGCGATGATATAGTTTGATAATATTTTTTGGCAACGTTTGACAAGCAGAGAAGTTCTTTGTTTTGAATAGACATCTGAAATACAATGAAAATTGTTAAACAACGAAAAATACTTCACACGGAATGTTGATTACCAAGATTTTGTTCGAATAAAGAAATATGTAAATAAAAAATATTTCCTGTCATAAAACATGTGCTTATTTTATTTGTTTTCAATCAATGTTAAACATTTCTCTCGCATATATATTAACTGTTTGGAATTCTCACTTTTGTATTACTCTGAAAACTAAAATAAACTCTTCATTAATACTCTAAATAAGGAATCTCAAATTTACCGACTGTAAATACCGTTTTTATTATATGAAAGATACAAAGTTAAAGATTTACTCTCAAATTCTAAAAACATTTCTCTACTCTAATAAAACAATGTAGCCATTCCTGAAAAACAAACTTTTAAAGCATAGATAATATAAATAAACAATCAATTACAAAACATGTAATATAAAGAAAATGGTAACAGTAATCAACCGTTTGAGGTTAACGAAATATTATTTATAGTTTTTAGTTATGAAAATGTAAAGGGAAAATATTAAAATCAAAATATTGTTCATTAACATTACATATGCATCACATACTATTTGAACACGTCAAATTTGACTGAAAATCTCTCGAATCCATGACGGGTAATTTTCTATTCGTTTTATAACTGCTAATGTACATTATTAGCAATTACGTCTAATCGATTGCTAACAAATTACATACTACTGAACGGGTTTTCCAGGTTGGGTGCGAATTGGAAGTAGCCCGAAGAACGTATGGCTGTCACTGTTAGCCAACAGAGTACACATTAATCAAAAGTCCAAATTGGCCAAATGGCACAGCGGTAGTCATCTAGACACAAAATTGACCTTATTGTCCATTTTTGTGATCATTAAACGATATTTTAAAATGATAATTACTTAGAAAAACTCGTGATCTATATAAATAATTCTCTTATGCGGCTCCCATAAAACGCGTTATTTAGCTACACGATTTAGCAACAGGATTTGATGGATCACGTGATTTCACCATCCAAGCGTAAACCAAAGATGGCGATTTGTTTTGAGCCATTTTTCGATGAGTTAAACATGGATTTAAGCTGAGCTATTAAATATGATATTAGAAACAATGAAAGGAAACGTGCAAATTAATCGTTTGAAGAAAGTTTTGAAAGGTATTCAGAAAGAAGGTGAAATAATTTGTTTCCAAGATGCTCAACTTGCTTTCATGATTTTGTTCATGGAAAGGTACTGCGAACATGGATGTATCCCTTACGAGATAGCTCAATTCTTAGTTTACATTTCAACCTGCGGCTCTTATTAAATTTTTTAAATGTTTATAAATTGCTTTAGGTAATTCTCAGGGGCATCAGTATTGATTACCTGGATAACTGTAAATATGTTGTTCATCTTAAAACTCTGTATTTATAACTCGATCACATTTGGCGCAAGAAAAAAACTTTGGCGTCCGCTCTCTGCTTTTAAGTTTTGATTTATCATTCTTCTTGCACTTATGTAGTTTTCTTAGATTCATTTGCCTGTTGAATTTGTCTTCATAATGCTTTTTTATATGAGAAAGAATCAAAAGGAAATCTATTTGAGATTTTTATTAATCTATAAAATCAAGATTTTCGTGCATTTATTAATCGATATTGTCGTTTTTATGATAATTGAGCTAAGATGACATATATTCTTTATTAATAAATCTAAGTAATTCGTTCTTAGTACTCTCTTTATATGTTTTGAAATCATTTTAACCATTTTTGTTTTTCATTTTTATAATTTTCTTTGTTAGTTTTATAAAATTGTTGAATTTATCTTCTAAATGAACCAAGAAAAGGCATATTTCAAGGCAAACAAGTTTTAATCTGTGTTATTTAAGTTAAAGTATCAGAAATAAATCACAATTAATCTCAACCAAAATTGTCTTCTTTTACAATGACTGAACTAGGACACACAGTGTCGTGATTGTAGCGAGCGAAGCGAGCAGGGTTTGCGTAGCAAACCTATGAGGATTGCTACGTAGGTCACCTGGGGGTTGGCGAGCATGATGGGAATTGGAGAGCTTGCGTGCAGGGGCAAGGCCCCCTTTTATTTAATGTACTAATAAAGTCCCTGTGTATTTTTCACTGAAATAAAAAAAAAAATTCTCCCACGAATTTTTTTCCTCAGGATTATCATCATTCATTAAAACTGCTATGCTAATAAGTTGATTACCGAAATGTGAAACAATATTTTTAAAATATATTATTCGAGTTCGAAATTACATATCGAATCTATCGTTCAACAAAGTTAGAACTCATAAAATTGATTAAATCATTACGCATTTCTCTTAGGTAAAAAAAAACTATGTACAAAATGTAAAGAATGGTGGAAACCGTATTATATAAAACTTCAAGTGTAAATTTTCGCCTGGATCCTGTATTGGATTTACATACTGCTCAAAAATTGCTTGAGGTCGTTAATCTTTTCCAAAACAACGCACTATTCACAACCATCGTTCAATGGACATTTCTGTTTTTAATCAGTCATTGAAGAATTTGATTGAAACCAAACAGGCGAGTCAAAAATCAAATTCTCCGTTCGACAAAATAAAAAATAGAAAATTTTCAATCGCAGAAACTCCAAAAATATAACAATTTCCCAATGTTTCCACGATCCTTTATAGGAATAAAGGCCTTTAGCAATTTTTAATTCTCAGCTTGAATCTGAGGTTGAAGAGAAAAAAGCAGCAACCGAATTTTAACTTCCTCAACTGCATGGAAGTGTAGACATTAATTCAAACCGCAACCCTGGAACAACTTGATTCAGCGTGAAAAAGTAAAAGAAAGAAAAGAGACTTTATCGGGATCGATCCTGAAATCCTTTCGGGAAAGAAAAGGAAACAAAATAAAAGTGAAAAGTGTGCTACAGAAATCTGCAGAAGTCGCAAAAGGATCGTTTAGAAAAACGTTTTTCTCCTCTTTCTGTTGCAAGGAATTGGACTCCCCAAAGAAAACACCGAAAAAAGCTGGATGCAGGATGTCCGCTATGAAACAAACTTGTTTATCTGTCTTTGAATATGCGACTGTGGTTGTCGCTTTTTATGTTTCAGTTCATGAAAATTATTTTAGCGTGCTCGCTTGAGTTTTCGCAGCAGCCGGCTATGAAAACAACGCCAAAAAGTCCGTTTCTCAGAGGTTAAAGAGTATTAAGACTGTGGAAGAAAAATACGTAATATGCGAAACCTTAAAAATGACTGTTTTGTTTAGGTACGTCATTAATTATTCCAAAATCTTTCTAAGCTATCTCTATAAATAAAGAATTTTTAAAACGTAACTGTTTGTAGATGCTTTTCAATTGAAATAAACTACATAAAATAAGGAAATAAAAACATTATTTAAAATTAAAATAAATGTGTATCTTCCAAACCCACAAAGGTGATACATGAACATAAACCGTTGAAATTAGAAATATTGTTTTGGCAGAGAGCGTGTTCCACTTATTTATTGGTGCGTTTTCATTTGAATTTTAAGTAAATTCACGTAAATTTTAAGAAGCAGCTAATCTCAAAGCAGGATGCAGGACGCGATACAGAAGATTATCTCTTATATATTGAGTAGTATTTTCAATTATTTAATCCTGCTTTCATTTAAAACTTATCTTGCTAACTCACTGCTGTACGAATTGTTGAAACCTTCTAATTAGATTTCCCTTTGTGTTTGCGACATTTATTGTTGTTTCAATCAACATAAAAACTCCAAGAAAAACCGAGATACTTAAAAGTGTTCTAATGTCTTTTTCTATTTAAGTCATTGTTATCTAGACATAAATGCAGCTTTAAATACCAAAAATTCCATAATTCGATGCACGAGTCTGATACTTCATTTCTTCTGAAAGTGTTAACTTTTATCCACTTCACAGTACACGCATATTCTTTGAGCAGGGAACTTTTTATCAGATTATAAATTTCATCATTGCACACATGAAAACAAAAGTTGATCTTTCAGCCATTTACTTAATGTTTTCTTCTTTTGGATTCTCGATTATTTGCTTTTTTTCCTCCCATTTTGAACTTTTTTTACCCTAGAACCTAAAATATCCATTTGTCATCTCTGACCGGAAAATAGCACGTTTCTTAAGAATTAACCTACCCAGGAGGTGGGAGAGAAGGCAGATAAACGAACGAGTACTCTATATTTTTACATCACGCGAGGAAAAGAGTAAGAAAAAGGGTATTTTCATTCCCTGCTTTGGTTACTGAATGCCCTTTTCGTTTACTTCATCCCATTTTCTTTTGTTCCTTGCGATTAAGCTGAACTTTCATACACGCCCCGCTTTATATATCTGTGCAAGCTGCAATTTTGGAAATTATTTGTCTCGTGCCATTTTCTGGGCGTTCAGTTTGGAGTGTTTGTTTCTAACCTTCGGCATACGCAAGGGTAGAGATACAATTTGTCGAAAGTTTCCTGAATTCCTACAAAAAGATAAAACAAGTAAACAAGAAAAAAATGTATAAGTAAAAAGAAGAATAGAATTATGATTTCGTGAGAGAAACGGTGGATATTGTTTTAGGAAATTTAAGCTTCTACTGGTGATTATTGAAGAGTAAATAAATCATTTATTAGATTGAAGTATATAAAAATACATTCCAATTCTTACAGATTGTAGATCAGAAATAATTTGGGTTATTTACTAAAGACTTAGAAAAAACAATGATGAGCTTCCCGTCAATTTTTTTTAAAACTTCTTTTTCGATAATAATATATAAAATGACAAATTAATTAATTTATTGGAGAAAGAAAAATCCCACAGAAAGTAGAAAAATTCGGCAGTTGTTTAACATTTGTCGACGACAAGTCGGTTATAATTCAATTTACGTCTGATTGAGTCAAGACAGCCTTAAAGAAATCCGTTTTTCCAATAACAAATCCCTCCTGCTCCTGTATAATAAGTATTTCCTCTTTGAAGTGAAAATTAAAATAAAGTCTGGGAAAAATTTTGGTGACTCAATCCAGAGCTGAATTTATAGAAAATGATGCAAGAGCATGACATTTTGTAACTCGATGCTTATACATGTTTGAGTTAGTATAAATGTGAATTAATTTAATTTATTGACTTTTAGCAACAAATTTTAGCAAACTAATTTTTTACTTTTTAGCTGATGCATTAAAAACATTCTTTAAGGAGATAGGAATGAGACGAATCTTTGCTTAAGAGGAGGTTTGTACGCATTTAAAGACAAATTTACTGAAATTCGTCGATTCATTTCTAACAAAAACAAAAACAAAGGCTCTTTGATGTTTCAATATCAAGCGACTCTGAACAAATGGACATTTTTTTATGGATAACCTTTCAGTAGAGTAGGGTTGATTTTTTTTTTAATTGTTGAAAGAGTAGTTTTTTCTCTTCAATTATCGATGATGCAAAGGGATTAGCAGAAGGTTTTAGTTCACTTGTTGGTTGAAAGAAAACCTATCCTACTATGAATGAACTGTAGTAAGCGGTTATTATTTGTTCATCTCTTTAGTTCAATAAATTTTGGAGAAATTAGTTACATCATTTGAGTGTCAAACCCCACATTTCTTACGTATAGTTTATTTTTGTGACCCGTTAAAATAGCCCAAGCCATAAGAGCCTCCGACAAAATAATGTTTCATAATGTCATTCAGAATATGAATTTGGGTTTATTTTATCGGGTCTATTTTGTAGGGCCTATTTTGGCAGGGGCTATTTTGTTTTGGCCTATTTTGTCGGAGCTCTTGTGGCTTGAACTATTTAGACAGGGTACCATTTATTTTGCTATGCATGAAACAATTTTCTAAAGCATTTGCACAAACCTCTTTTTTTACTTACATTACAAATAATAATGTTTATCCTTTTCGATCCATATCAAGTTCGCAACAGTAATTTATTTTTGGAATTCATGGCTCATTTCGCAGGAGTAAAAATTTGACGCAATTTGACAAGATAGCGGAAGACGAGTTGTAATTAGAAGTTATATGATATACGCATTTCCGTTGTCATATGACGTTGATTCAGTTAAAATGAATTCTTGAAAACATAGTTTGGCTTCATTTACTTACTTACAATAACCCTGAAATGCGAGTCTTTAATTCGAATAAAATTCTTATTTATTTTTTGGAGAATTATTTTTTTAAAAGAAAGGCTGTTTGACACAGTAAAATGACACTCATTTATGAAAACATGGAAAAATAGAGCAAGATTTAAAACAACCAATCGATGAATTCGATTTATTTTATAACTGGGTTTTCTTAAAACATAAAGGTTTTGACACTTTTGAGCCTTTTTTGAAACACTAATTCAGAAGATTAAACTTAAGGTGCGTTAAGAATAGAGCTGATTATGTGAAAAGAAAATGAATCTGGAAATTTATTTAAATAGACATTTAATTAAATCAGCTCAAACAGTTAATTAAAGGAGGATTTTTAATAAATGGACGAAGAATATATCAATAAGAAGGAATTCCAGCAGATGTTCTAACAAATTAAATCCTCGAGAATTTTTTTCAAATTATTTATTTCAAAAATATGTGACATTAGATATCTTAATAACCTGGAAAATATAATTAGATTTGAAATAAGAAATCGTACACAAATGTGATTATTTAAATGTCAGATGATTTGTCAAGTATCACTGAGAAGAAGGTGTATTTTTAAATAATTAATGAATAAATGCAAACAAACTATTGTTCGATTGTGTAATTTTATGAATAAAAGTGTATGATTATTTTCAGAAAATTATAGTTTTATATAAAAAAAGCTTGGGATACGAGACAATTTTTTTATATTATCAAAGATGTTTGAAGTCAAAAATGGTAACGAGAAATTTCAGCATCATTTCATTAATATAGGCTAGAATTACATCGATTTTATGAACCGAAAAGTTTTTTTATACTTTAAACAGAGCAGTTTTAAGTAAAACATAAGAATTCGCACTTCGTATTAAGATCAGGATATTGTATTTGAAGGACAGATGAAGACCTTTGCAATTTCATTCATTGTTTGGAAATCAGCACATTTCTTGAGAATAATGCTTGTTTTTAATCTATATATATAAAACGCTAACGTACATGGCACAGAAAAGAGGTTATTTCACTTTTGCCAATGGCAACCATCGGTTTGTTTACGAACAAAACCGATAGCTTCCGTCATCTTAAGCATAACTTCATGGTCATAGCCTTTTACTACATTTATTCTGGTGTAAAATAACTTTTTCTCGAAAAAAAAATTAGTTTAAGATGAACAATTCACAATATTTCTTGCAATATATGAAACTTTGGATGAAATTCTTCTAAAGAGATCAGTTAGAAATGAAGCATATTGGCGTAGATGAGCCAGAGAACGTTTAGATCGACGTCAAAATACTTTAAGTCAGAGAAGATAAAATCTTTTAGTTCATAAATCCATCATGAAACTTACTATTGTGAACATTGTACATTGGCTACTTTTCTGTTTGCGCCATTTTTTTTTCTTGTCGAATTTTCTTAGAGCGCTGAATCGCCAGTGTGGCTCTGGAAGCGTCAGGAAAATCATGGTATGCTTGTAATCGAGCGCAAGTGCTCTGCGCTGGATCAGCTAGTTTCAATTAATTCTCTAATGCGAAGCCTGCTCTTCAAGGCTTCTTATCAAAATAAGCTTCAAATTGTGACTTCACATTGTGTCCTTAAAGGAGTCGAGTAACTTTCCGCGTCATGTAAAATATAATTGCACGTTAAAGACGCGAACTTTAAATTAACGAATTTGATTTAAACAGCAAAATAGCGCAACACGTTTTCGTTCAGTAGCATTTTAATTGGCTTAAAACATGCTGATGATAATGAGAACGAATGTAAATAAGAATTCTCGGAATAAAAGATGCAACGCTAGAAATAACAAAATAAGTTCCCTCGTTAGCAACTGAGAACAAGGTATAAATAGCTTAGGAACTGCATTTAATTAATCGCGTGCAAATTCAATTATTATTTAAACTTGAATTTGCATGCATTGATTAGAATTTGTTCAGCTAAAGCCATTTCTTTTTTTCGCCTCGATATTTCCTTTAATTTTTTTACGAGCAGTTCCCATGTTCGATATTTAGCATTGCTAAGCATCCTCCAATCGATTCTTTTAAAAGTACGGCTTGCAGGGACTTTTCTTTGATAAAAGGTTTTCCTGTGGTAAACGAAGCGAGAGTTGAGGAGCAAGGGGTTTTAACGAGCAGCCCAGGCGTTTCCGGCATGTGTGGGAAACGCTCGAATCTGTTGTTACGGTTGTCTAGTTCGCATCTTGAGATATATTCATGAAACTCCATAAGGGATTTTCCTCTCAGGACAAATTGTTTACCCCGTTTTGCACTTTTGTTTGAGAAGATCATTCATGCGTTGGCTCTCAGGGGATTTTGAATAAAGCCATTTAAGAGGTGGAGGAAGGTTGGCAAACGTAATGTGAGGAAAGTGTAGAGAAGAAGATTGCGAACATCGCATCATTACAAATCTTTCGAAAAGAATGGATGATACTCAACAAGTACCAAAATGATTCCAAAATAGGTTTTTTTTTTCACTATTGTACTTGGCCTCAAACTCAGTTGAAAAGAAGATTTTGAAATCATGTGTTGATGATGATTTCTAGGTATGTATTGTTACGAACATGGAAAGTCGCTTCCCAGCAATTTTAGCCCCATGGTTGGGAAGAGAGTTTTACAAGGTTAAGCATGGAGTGACGGCAGCGACTGTTCCGAAACCCCTGACATTGGCGACCTTGGCGACAAATAGACGATTCCAGAAAATGCAACCCTTTACTCGATATTTCTATTAGGAAAGGGAATACGCGTGAATATACGAGAAAACTCCTTGTGACGTCACGGCCTATCGGAGAGAGTATATAAGGACTGCGCCTATATCAGAGGGAGTAGTGTTGTCCACTGGGAACGACTTTAGAGTTTCGTCTACAGTGCGAGCTAGGAAGCGGGTGAGCTGAGCGCTATTGAAAGTGCTGTTATTATCGTTGTTAGTTATTTGCTGATTGTTTGTGTTGCTAAATATCAAAGTGCCGAACTGTTATTACCTGTGAATTGTTGCCTGTTTGCATTGCTGATCTGTGCAAGAACTATTGTTTCCTGTACCTGTGCTACGTGTTTTCCTGCATATTTGTGAATAAACCTTCATTCTCATTATCCTGCGTGTTGGACTGTTTACACCATACACCCACAGAAAGACTTTTGCAACAGTACATATTTATACTAATTATTAGGATTAAATTAAATTACCCTATCTATAGTCATACACTCAAAATACAAAAGAACACATGACATAAAACTGTTAGCTCTAATAATTAACCAAATTTTAAAAAGACATCATTATTTGAAAGTCCAAGAACCAAAGTGGCTAACTAGCCTGGGGAATAGTTTGTCGTGTTAATCTAGATTTCTGGCCACCAGTCCTCTACGAAGCCAGTTGATGGACAGTACAAAAGGGAAATAAGTCCCAAAATTATTTCAAGATCTGAATAAAAAAGAGAGGAAATATTAACCCAGTATACATACCAAGTCTTCTAAATTAATATAAGCATACTATTATACAAACAAACTATTAATAATTAAATATAGCTCATTATATTTAAAAATTGCAAAAATAAATCTCTGTGTAACCTTTTCATATTACTATATATTTTTTTATATCTGACTCGCAATCCAAAACAATGGACCTAGGTTCCGCATATAAGAGGAAAATGGTATTTTTAATTTAAATGTTTTATTACTAATATAAATCACTAAAGAAAATATTAAATTTAACCTATTAGAGTAATAAAAAATAGAATTATCGATAAATCAAAAATACTTTTTATATGATGCAATCAAAACCTTTAAAATGCGGCGCTATCTACTTTTGAAATAAAATAATAAAATCTTATTGCTGAATACAATATAAACGATCATAAAAGGGATAATTTAAGAAAAAATACTTAATTGGAGAATAAATAAAAAATATAAATAACAATTTATTGGTTTTAAATATTTCTTATTAATATAAGCAGACAAGAATATATACCTACTATATATATATATTGAAAACTCCATATATAAGGATTGCATTTCTTCAATACTTTTAATAACAACAGAGTTTTTTACATGTTGACATAAATGTTTAAATTTAATTTTTGTTCATGGTATCTATAGTATATTCAATTCTTTATATTTTGCTTTAGATTTGGCTGTATTGTTTTAATTATGAATTTTTTGTATAGGATTGACTTCATGATAAGTCTTGTTTACTTTGTTTATGTAAGATCATATATAACAAGTTATAATTAGATTTATATTATATATATATTAAACTATTAAAACTCAAATAACCTTTTCATCATATACACCTATTAAACCCTCATTTAAAATAAAATATAATAAACAATATAACCTAATATTATTCACACAATGAAATGCAGAAAGCTAATAAGATTAAAAACTATTACTATAAAAAAGCTAATCCAGATATG
Source organism: Araneus ventricosus (assembly GCA_013235015.1). Lineage (NCBI taxonomy): Eukaryota > Metazoa > Arthropoda > Arachnida > Araneae > Araneidae > Araneus > Araneus ventricosus. Next base: position 442,314 of record BGPR01000520.1, read on the forward strand.
GAATTCCAACAATCAAATGCCAATCGACCTTAGGAATCGATTATGTCACATTATTTCGAAATTTATAGGCACCAACCTTCTGTGAGGGCCAATTGTTGGAAAAAGACAACAAATATAGGAGTAAATCTCCAAAATATTAAGAAAAGAACGAGAAAATTAACTAAATGCTTACTGATTCAAAGTCATAGCAAATTATATATATATATATATATAACAAATAATAAACAAACATAGCAAAAATGTAAAAGCAACATATACAACATAAACATTCATAAAACAAAACTGTCAAGAAAAAAATCTGCGGTAAGAAAAAGCCGAAAGTTCTCAAAGATAGAAAATAAACAAAAGTGGAGATGAGCATCTATACGCTTTTACCGATTTACTACAGTCTCTCCATTTTATTTCAAAATTTTTTGACTTTCATGACATTGATATATATATATATATATATTTCATATTTTGGGTGATTTTTCAAACCCATTTCTCCACTGAATTTTTTTTCTAATAATCGTAGCAAGAAAATAGATACACCATAAGAAAGAACAAACATTTTCCGTTCTAATGAAGTTTATTTTCAACGTCAAAAACTTTGTTTTAAGCGAAAAAGTTGGCGTATAAAATTTTTTCTAATTTTGATAAAGTTTTAAAAATATTTTTGGGTATAATTTGCAGCAATACTTTTCATATTTTATTTCATCAAAATCTTTATGCAATCTGTAAGACAAGTTCTCTGAGATATTGCGTTTATTAAGAAATATATCCAATGAGCTGAATGATTATGGTTGCTATGTTTTCAATCTTTTTTCAGCGTGTTTTAATTCATCTAACATGCCTCTAGCCATAAAATGTGTTGCGCCATTTTAATGTTTAAATCCAATGCATATTTTGCAAGAGAAATAAAAATGTGAAGATGGCGCTGTTAACGGGCAATTAGATGTTACATGGCATGGTGAGTTATCCGACTCCATTAGGGACATTTATGTAGACAATGAACAGAACAGTTGCAAGATCACTAATAGAACATGGATTAAATATCTACCACAATCTGAAGTTTAAAATTACGTTGTCAAAGCAGCCATGAATATAAAATGATACAAGATTCAATTGAAATCATGTTCCAGTCGAACAAGCTGGTCGCCGAAGGCGGCTAGTATATATACTTAATTAAATATTTCAATCAATCAAAACATATGTTATATTTTAAATATATGCAAATATTAATCTAGAAATTAAAATCAAATTACCTTATCAATATATATATTAATATAAACAAAAATATAACTTGTTATATATGAACATACAAAAACAAAGTAAACAAGACATATCAAAATGTAATTCATAAACTAAAATTCATTAATTAAACAAAATAACCAAATCTAAAATAAAATCTAAAAAATTGAAAATACTAAAGATATTAAGAGCAAAAGGTAAGTTAAAACATTGAGATATTAACATGTAAAAGAACTCTGTTGCTATCAAAACTATTGTGAAAAAAGGCAATCCAAATATATGGAGTTTTCAACAATAAAATTAGTAGCTGTACAAACAATCCCTGTTAGTAAAGTTATTGAAAAAAACAGACAGGGTAATTTACCCTAAAATGAAAGAATTTAGAATGAAAATTCCTTCACTAACACTAACAAGATATCATCATTATATGGAAATTACTAAAATTAAAACTATGAAATACAACAATATATTGCACTATTATATTGCACTAAAAACATTAAATACATCATTCAATAAAATATCCATACTTATTCACTAAGAATTATAGAAGCAGTGTTTTTTTACCCATCCTAAATTTGTATTTCACATTTTAATCTAAACCGCCACTTAGCTTGACTTTACAGATTGCCAAAACTAGATTCTAACAATGATTCAACATAAATTAACCAAATAATTTAATTTACTTTAATATTAAAGAATTAGTATGACACCTATATTAAAAATCTCAAAACCTGTTAAAATATGTAATACTATTAATAATCTAAATTTTTATAAAATTCTGTATTTGAACATTAATAATCCAATCTTGTTCTAAGGAGTTTTTCAATTTAAAAATCCTGGATCCATCTATATAGTAATTCAGAAACTAATAAATAAATAAATAATTTGAAAAATACAAGTAATATAAGAATTATAAAAATTCTATTAAATACCAAAATGAATGTTTTATTTTAAATGACCTAAATAATTCTTCTCTATATAAATTCTTAAAGATTTTTTTTTTTGGTATTCCATATACCAATGCAGAATTATAAAAAAAAATTATGTTCTTAATTCTATTTATCATTGTCTGTTACCAAATTATTATTTCTAATTATAAAATTTTTTACTAAATTCTTGAAGACTGAAATGCTAATATTACTATCACAAAAAGGAAATTTAATAATTTGAAAATTAAATGCTGTTATTTTATCTGTTATTATTTTACTCTCTCTCTCTCTCTATGTATATATATATATATATATATATAGAGATATATATATATATATATATATATATATAAAATCATAGATAATAAATTAGTAACAGATATCTTTGATAAAAGAAATGCATTTAATTTTCAAATTAATAAATTCCTTTTTGGAATAGTAATCTTAGCATTTCTGTCTTCAAGAATTTAGTAAACGATTATATAATTAGAAATAATAATATAGTAACAGACATTGATATTATTAACATTGAATTAAGAACATAAGAAATTTTTATTCCTTTGCCCTGGATTATGGAATGCCTATAGGTTTTCTAAGAGTATATATAGATAAGAAATATTTAGGTCATTTAAAATAAAACCCTCATAATGGTTTATAAAAGAATATTTTTATTTCTTTGTTAATGGAATAGTGTTTTCACATATTCTATTCGTAATGTGTAGTTTTAATCAAATTTGGCTATTGAGTTATTTGTTTCAAATTTATTACATAGATGGCGCCAGGATCTTTCATGTGAAAATTTCCTTTTTAATAGACATTTTTAACCATTTTATAATATTTTCGAGATAACTAAATGTATTACATTTTTTAATATGGTTTTGAGAATTTTAATATAGGTATCTTACTAATTCATGATTTCAAAAATTAATTATATTATTTGGTCAATTATGCTGATTCATGGTAAGAATTTTGGTTGTGGCAACATGTGATGTCAATGTGCGTGGCGGGCTATATTGAAAGAGGTGAATTCTCGTAAGTTTAAGAGGAGACACAGATTAGTTTATGTTTAATGAAAAGTATGGGTATTTTATTGAATTTTATATTTACTGTCTTTAGTGCAATATAATGTTATTTACATATTTTTTTATCCTGAATTTTAGTCGTTTCTATACAGTTATGTTTTATTGTTAGGGTTAGTATAAGACTTTTCTTTCTAAATTCTTTCATTTTTGGGTAAATTACCCTGTTTGTTTTTTCAACAACAGTAGTAACAGGGATGGTTTGTACAGCAAAATTAATTTAACCTGGCTAAAGCTTGTCCACAGCCAAGCTGCTATATTAATTGTTGAAAATTCCATTTACTTGGATTGCCTATTTCATTATTTTTAATAACAACAGTGTTCTTTCACTTGTTGACATATAATGCTTAAACTTGATTTTTTGTTTATGGTATCTTTAGTAATTTCAATTTATTAGATTTTATTTAAAATTGATGTATTGTTCAAATAATGACTTTTTAGTATAGGATTTGATTCTTGATATGTTTTGTTTACTTTATTTCTGTATGATTATATACTAGTTATATTTGTATTTATATTATATATATATATATATATATATATAGTCGACACTCGTTATAACGACCATCTGCGTCCCACAGCAAAAGGTCTTTATAACGAGTGGTCGCTATAATGCATATAATTAAAAAATGTACACATGCACGCTCAGCAGTTCAGTAAAAATAGGCGATTTTTAAAGAGATTCCGACCAAATACTCAAATCATTTTTTATCATTGGTATTAAAAATAAAATTTTATCAATTAAACATATATTTCTAAAACAGATTCTAAAGTAGAAAATAAAGGGTGTTATATACTTACAAAACATTTATTTTCTAAAGAAAAAAATCAGAAATGGTTGTTTGTCTTTGCTGCATATATGATTTTTGCAAAACATAATTTTCCATTTCAGTTAAAGATGATAAATAATGTTCTGTATTTTCTTGCCTTTCAAAAAACATTTTAAAATCTCAATAAGCACTTGAAACATTTTTTATTCTAGGCTATTCTAATTTCCGCGCTGTGGTGAGTGGTAATTCCCCCCCACCCCCATCAAAGCTGAAATGTAACAATGAAGACTCTACATCTAAGAAGCTTGGCAATACAATAATCAAGGTCATTTACGTTTAGAAACATGTTCTTTTTGTAAAAATACCGGAAAGAGTGTCCGCTGAATTCGGACGTTGTATTGGGATTAGGCGACACTGAACGGTCGTTATACCGGAAGTAAAATAACGTAGAGTGCATAGGGAAACACAGGTGGGGATTTTATCACTGGTCGTTATAATGGAATGGTCTTTATAATATGAGGTCATTATAACGAGCGTCGACTATATATATATATATCAAAACAAACAAGAAACAAAAAACAAAAATTCAAACACAACCAAGGCACAATGGCAAAAAATAGACAAAAATTATAATAAATTGAAAAATATCATAGCGAGCCGCTCGTCAGGAAGAGGGCTTTTGTGCTTTTTTCTGCTAACGACATACGAAACCCGTTAAAATATGTCGCCATCCCTTCAAAAAGCAAAAGACAATTAAAAATGGGAAAGTTCTGGAATACAAGACAAGTACATTGAAGATGATTTTAAAAAATCGAAAGCAAAAAATCTGAATACAAAAGACCTAGAATAAAATTATATATATATAATCTTGAAATAAAAATAGTTGATAATAAATTAAGCACTGAGATTTATGATAAAAGATAAAAGAAACACTTTTCAGTTCAATATAAACAAGTTACCTTTTTGGAATAACAACATTAGACGTCAAATTTATAGAAATATCGTCTTAAATTATATTCATAGAATCACTATTTTAGTCATATGTCTATGACTAAAATAGTGATATATCTCATATTGATACATTTCTTGAAAACGCTATAAGATATGGGTATCCTATAAATTTCATGTATGCTTGTGTTGATAAGAAATAATGGAATTAACAAAGATTTTAGAAAATCATTTCAATAGATAGATGCCGCCACGGGAATAAGAATAAGATTGCATCATAAATTCATTTATTTATTTTTATGTACATTTTCTAAATATATATATATACTATTATAAAAGGTTAAACTTAATTTATAGCTAATATTTCTATAGTGTTTTATTATAGTAAAAAAACACCTTCATTTAGAAATAATATTTTCACTTTAAATGCGGAACTGTCTTCAGGATAATGCTCAAGTCCTAACAATATTTATAACCATTGAATCGGTATGTTACAAGTTATATACTTTCTCATTTCTAATCTTGAAAGATTTTGGGGATTTATTCCCCTATTTTTTCGTTTTCCCAACAATTGGCTTTCGCAGAGGTTTGACGCCACAAAATCCAAATTTAATGCGACACATATCGTTCCCAAGGCTGATAGGCATTTGATTGTTGGAATTCCAATTCTGGGTTGTCTTTTTCATAGTGTAATAGTCTTTAATCAAACTATCTTTTGTATTTCATTTGTATGATCATTTATAAGGTAATTTGATTTTAATTTTAATTTCTAGAATAATATTTGTATATATCTAAAATAAAACACATGTTTTGATTAATTGAAATATATATATATATATAACCTCTTATATATGAACATACAAAACAAAGTAAACAAGACGTATCAAAATGCAATTCAAAAACTGAAAATTTATTAATTAAACAAAATTTAAATTATGATAATATAAACAAAAGTGCAATACACATGTAAAACAATTCTATGGACTAATCAAGTCTTACAAATTGAAAAAGTCAAAGTCAAAAATTTGGAGTTCTCAACAATAAAATTAGTAGCTCTGCTTTCGAAGATCATTATATATCAGTTAATCAAAACATGTGTTAAATTTTCAATATAAACAAATAATATTCATATTAATATAATATAATATTAATCTAAGAATTAAAATTAAAATCAAATTACTTTATCAATAATCATACAAATGAAATACAATAGATAGTTTGATTTTATATATATATATATATGTAATAATCTCGCTTAATTTTATTTCAAATTCTAATATTATATATTTTAAAGTCTTAATGTATTCCAAAATCACTTTTCTTAAACTCCAGTTTCGTTCTATTTCCCGCTCTGCAGGTATATTAAATCTCGCGTTTTGACATATTTATTACTAAAAGACTATTTTAATCGTTTCCATGCACACACAAATCGCGAAATCAGCGACTTATTGCCGCCATGCATTTTCCCTAAAACACTTACGTAATACTAAAAATAGCTATTATTCCCTTCACTTTGATCACATGTCTATCTGCTAAATCCCTACCAGAGAAAAAGAAGGCATCTTCTGTTCACTTTTGGCTTCAAAACTTAAAGCGTGATGTACGTTCATTCCGTCACTCTCCCATAATAAAATGAAAATTTAGAATAACTCGGCCTGTTTAATCATTTAACGACTACAACAATAACGAATACATTATATATATATATATATATATGTGTGTGTAACACACACACACACATATATATATAAACAACTGAGCTTTTCTGAAATATCATCGGTGATGCTCAAACTTTTTTCTAGTATTTCATATTTAAGTCAATCGAGATAAACAGATTTTGGATAAACAATATTCAATATTGGCCGGAAAAATGCAAACACCGAAGACTAGAAATGATGAGCGGATAAAGATTAATAGTTCAAGATAGATATGATAAATTGTAAGTCTGAAAGAAATAAGTAATATAGTAAAGGTCAACTTTTTGCATTTTATTTCAAATTTATTTCATCTTATTCAATTTCATCCACTTCCTGCAATTGATTTTTCCAATATATTAATGTAAATAGATTTATCGAAATACCGCTTATGTTTTCATCATTTATTACTTATTATTTTAATCCATGTAAACTTGCTCATAAGTCTTTAAAATAAATCAACAAAATAATATTTGCATAGTATCAAATACGATGGATGAATTTAGATAAAACTTTTTCTTTTAAAACAATAGGGAAATATTTACTTAAAACATTTGACAGTGAAATTTGAAAATTTAAAAAAAAATACTTATGAAAAACTATAGTACTTAATTTAAAAGTCACAGGAAAAGAATTTAAAAAGATTTACTTTACTGAAGTTTGCAGATAATCTCCTTCAATTTCAAATAGTCAGTTTAATTAAGATGCTTAAATATGTTTGCTCAAATCTCCCGCATTTGATTTTGCCATAGCTTTATTTTTACAAAACTGTTAGGCATTACTTTTTACTTTCTCGTATACGAAGTATACAAAGAGAAAGTATTGTAATCGTCAAAAAATTCGAACTCGAGATTTTGACGAATCTCCACTTCCCTGATTCCGAAAAACACAATTTTGGAATTATGTCTGTCTGTGTCTGTGTCTGTTTGTGTGTCTGTGAACACGATAACTCGCAAACTATTAGAGCTACGGGGATAAAATTTGGTATGTGGTCTTTAAACATAATTTGTAGGTTTCTATCAAATTTTGGACAAAATCCGTCAACGGGAAGTCTGTCTGTCTGTATGTTCGATAACATGCGAACGCTATAACTCAAAAACTTGAAAAGCCAGATGGATAAAATTTTATACACAGTTTTATCGTCATGAATGTAGGTCCGTATAAAATTTTGGGCCAAATCCGTCAAAGGGTTGATTGTCTGTCGGTCTGTATAATCGCATACTTGTTCAACTCCATACGCATGCGCAATAGTAGAAAGACACTTAGAAGAGACACTTCGAAAACTTGGCAGTTTGCCAAAAACCAATTCTGGCGGCGAGATTTTGTAAGGAAGCAAACATTTAGGTCGTCTCGTTTGACTTGCGTGCTGGAAACTATCTCTGCGCATGCGCAAGCTATTCTCCTGTTTTCTTCTCCGCACGCGGAACTGGCATTGCTCGAGTTTGATAAAAAAAAATAAATATTGCGAAGTTTTATTACATACGTATCTTTTTGAATATGATTCTTCACCTCAAAATTTTATTATCACTATAATCAACAATGAAAAACCTTCTTATAGTCATTGCATTCTGGGTTACAGATGGTTCGAACTTTTTATCAACGCAGGGGGAAGGGAAATGACAAATGTTTGAAAAGTATACGAGAAAGTTTAGGGGAGGCCACTCCCGCTGGTTACTCTTAAAAAAACTGTCAGCCACACCTGCACACTCCATGGACCATTTTGGTACATCTAAAAGTGTTTAATCTTGCATTCACTGGAATTTAATTCCATAATATTGCATTAATAAGCATGACACTGCATCAGACTAAATAGCGATGTTATTTATATCAGTATCTTATAATGGCCTACTTACAGTTAATTAAAGAAACCAGACCCTCTTGTTTATCGAGAGCTTGAATGATTAGAATTATTAATATTTTCATTTCAAAAGATCGCAGATTATAATAAAACATCGTTACTCTAAATTTAAGCTTCCAAATTAAATTGGTCTTAAGATGAAACAGTATTTTAGGATGGAAAATAACCCAAAATATTATTCAATAATCAAAAGATTTCTAGGGTTTAAATTAATTTTCAAATATAGGACCTGGATTCTCCATAATGTGCTTCTCCTGTTACAAAAGCAAAATTTAAGTCCAGTATCATTAAAATATTTTGGATCTGAATATCCCGTTTATTTATTTTTTAAAGTTAATTAAGCTTCATATGTGAGTGTTGGAAAATCCTGGTGCTGATTATTTGAAGGGCCTTGAGATTGGAGCAGAATTCCTTGAAAAACAGTTTAGAAAAAATATGTCTGAAATGCAAATGAAAACAGTTATGGCTCAAATGAAGTTATTTGACATTACACATTTTGAACAGATGAAATTTGTCGAATCATAAAATACGTGAATAAATGACAGTGAATGACGTATTAGAAATATTTTTTCCTTTCATTTCACTTCGAAAGTTTACATTGTTTTAAAAATGTTCGGTACAAAAATGGAATTTTTAAATAAAGTCACTACTCGTCTTACAGTAGAGCCTTGAGTATTACCATCGCTCACATGGGCATTTAATTATATGAAAAAGCCTCCCTGGTATTTTAATAAATCTGCAGTAGCATAAAAGCCATTTTTTTTCGAAAACTTTTCATTCAAGTTTGAAGACAAAGAAAAAAAGCAACTAGCAAACCTCAGCTTTTCCGACTACACAGAACAGCAGACATTCATCCAAACCGCAACCCGAGAACTGACTGATTGAGTACTAATCTTCTCAATTTGAAACGTTAAAGTCATGAACTTTGTTTGCGACAATTTTGTGGATTACATACAAGTATCAAAACAGGGCTATACACCATTCTTTTCTTGAAATCCATCCCTGATGTTATATTTAATGGCATTTTCTAGCCTTGATTAATTTATTCGACTGAATTGTACGATACAGTTATGCATAACCGTCTCTCTTAAGACCCTAAGTACCAAACACTTCCCTTTTAGTCGAGGCTAGTGCATTAAATTGTTAATATGTCGCGAAAAAATTGCTGGATAATGAATGTACTGAACAGTCAGATAAGAAAGGATTATGGAGAACAAGCTCTTATTCTCAATATTCGAGAAGCACGTAAGCAAGAGTTCAAGAAAAAAACGGTACATTACGGAAATTAGTCACACAAACATACAAGTAAATCACAAATAATAACAACAATAACACGAACAAAAAGCGCTCAGCGTCTAATTAACTGACAGCAGTTCGCAGCAACAAGACTCAAAGACGTTCGCACTCTAAAGAGATCATTCCTCTAGATCAGGTCGGTCATTTATACTCTTTTCCGACGGATGTGATGTAACAGGAAAATTCAGAAAGATCTCAAAACTTCGCTACATAGAGATAGCGAGAAAATTTCTAGTATTTTTTGGGATCCCACATTTAGTAGCGCCAAAGTCAGCCAAATTTTTCGCCAAGTCATCAAGGTATTTGCCAAGGTTAGGGTCAT
>BGPR01000520.1:466705-491673 GCA_013235015.1 Araneus ventricosus
ACTTTATTTACACCGATTAATAAATTAAACAAAGATAAAAAAAATATATGCTATTTAAAAAGCAAATAAATTCGGCATAATCATCTTACATTAATTTAAGCGCTTAAAATTAACACTTAGTAGGTATAGCTTACCTTGTATTTGTTTATATTTTTCCATCCAATCTTAACTATTAATTTCTGATTGTATCTATCAATGTTCGGCCATCTTCTCACGAACCACTGAATGCTGAAAAAGCTGAATGTACCAAAAAATGGGAAATAATCCAAGAAATACATTCTGACCATTGAAATTCCTAAATTATAATTAGTTAAAAAGATATTAATTAAAAACATCGAAATGAAGGAGTTCACCGTGCTGCCAATAGATGGCAGAACGATGAATTCATTCATTCACGGCGGATTCTTTTTTCACCTATTATTATTTTTCACATTCCTGTGTTGCATTTTTTAAAATTATTTAACGAAAGCTTATTTCAATAAATGTACTTACTTTTTACTTTACTTTTTATACTTACTTACTTACTTTTTTTAGCAAACTGCCATGTTTTGAATTATAAACTTCGAAAAATCGTTTTCTTGCTTTTTTCTTCGTTTCACGGTGTTTTATTTCACTTCGTAAAGTTACTGTTATATAAGACATGTGCTGCCATCTATTCAGCAAAAATCACATACGGTGTTCTTGCATTTTTTATTTATTTAACGGAAGCTGTTATTTCTTTTTTTTAGCGAGCTTCTGTGTTTGGATTTATTAACATCGGGAAAAAATCGTTTTCTCGCATTTTTTCTTCCTTTTTTGTATTAAGATGTTTAACTTCGTAAAGTTTGTTGGGGAAGGTAAGTGACAATATTTGTTGAAAAAACGGAGTATAGGCATATGAAAATATATGGATCCCGAGACCTCACGTGACCTAACTTCTCTCTGCCCTGGAATATACCATTATTCGAAATAGCCCGTGCAACGCCGGGCCACGTAGCCAGTCTTTTATTATCCAAATTCTTTCTATACCGACTGACTGACAAAATTTGATGTATCACCTATGGTATTTTAGCAAAGATTAAAATTAATGAGCAGTTACTTTTCCTTAAGAAAGATGTAAACATATATTCGTTAATGAGAGAATTTTATGCTGTTATGCGATAGGAAACTAATTTCAAAATATAAAAAAATGGTTAAATATAGCCGTTTTAAATAAATATTACAAAATCGAATTTCGTATTTGTCCAAAATTAGTTACACATGCATAGGTACAGTTGCACTACTCGATATTCATAAAACAGTAATTGTTCCTGTTTATGCCACTGTATATATTATCGGGTAAAAAATGAAGTTTTTCTACTTCCTGATCAATTTCAATGATAATTATTCACAATTTACAATAAGCAAATCTTTAGATTTACCAAAATTAGTTGCAAAAAAATACATCATTTGTTTCTGTTGTCATCATTTTTGGCAAACTTCACCTTTCAGGCATTAAAAGATTCGAAATAAGAGAAGTTTTTTAATAGGAATAATTTATCAATCAGGATAAATTTGACAGTCATCACAACCTCGAAAAAAATTCAATTTCAAATTATAATTCAATATCGTAAGAAAACATTAATTTTTTTTATTTTTTGAGATATTATTTTAGAAATAATTCCCTACTCAAGCTGCTAGATGCTATTTATAAAATTATTTTATCTTATAGTAGTAAGACATGTAAATTCAACACTGGGGGTATCAATTCACAAAAATATCTCATTGGTATTCAAAAAATCTCTAAGTTTCTAAACCTATCTATTCAGATTTTTTTCATCTCTCACGAGGTACGAATAGACAAGTATTTATACATATAAATCTAAGGAAATGGATATTCCCGTAGAATATGAATCGATTTAAATAAAATTGATTTAATTTGTAAAGTTCATAGACTGTACCGTATTTCTCTCGTTTATATCAGAAATCCATAGGGGAAGACGGAATGTATAAATAATTAGATATTTCATTTTCTAGTTTAGGAATTCTGCATATGTCTGAGGAGCATGTATTTGATTTAAAATCCTCTTTTAATGTTAATGTTTTTTGAAGACGGTTCAAGAATATATAAGAACCTTTCGAAGGAAGAGATGCTCATCAACGAAAAAATGTCATTTAGTTTTCAAGGAAGTATAAAAATATTCCGTAGTTTCCTCTTTTGACAAAAAAGTATGTTATGTATTTACGTTTGAACACTAACTTCTTTAAAATGGTGACTTCGCCAAAAATACGCCACACGATTCGTTCCTGCAACCGCTGCAATGTGGCCTACAAGCCATTTTTTGTAAATATATCCACAATCTACCGCGATTCACACTGGATATCTAAAATATCCAGCGTATTGACATGAAAACTGTTATGTTTTCGCTGCGTCTACACCTTTGTACGAAGGAAAATGTTCGAAGAGCTGAAAAAACTGAGCAAGGAGAACGCAAAAAAATAATTATAATGCGAGTTGCGAGAAATAAGGAAGAAGATTGCTCTTTAACCGTGTATATTTTCGTCTTGTAGAATACAATTCTTATTATTCCACATATATGACCTTTTCAGCACGTTCTCTTCCTCAAATGTTAAAAAGAATTTGCTTTAAAACACTGTACTGACATTCTGACACCTGGACACACGTTCGCGATGCACAGTGACAAAGAACATGACGAAAATTATCTTTGTGAGAGTGTCTCATTAATTATTCCGAGTGACTCATTGTTTCATAACCGTAAGGTTGCCGAACTATCTACAGGGCCAATATGCCTAGTTAAACGACGAATTTTACGTTGCTCAGATTTCATTCTGCTATGATCTTTTTTTATGCCCATGATGCAATCGCAGGTTTTAACAAACACGTTATCGCAAAAACACTACTCTAAACAACTCCCGATACAAACACTAAGATGTGATTTTGCACACTGTCTTATCATGTCTAAGATCGCTATTACTGAAGAACAACCATTGCATTCCAATCCTCTACACCCCTAATTCCAGAGACGAAAGTCCCCGCTTTGCGTAGAATCGTAGAATTTGCGTGTGCGTAGAATCTTGATTGATCCAAGAGTAAAATAAATAAAGTAATGCCAAAATATATGCAAAAAAGCTATAACATGAGTTACATCGATGACTTCACAGAAGCGACCTCGCTACAGCTGTTGAGGCCGTTGCCGCCAGTTCTTGACACAATTAAAGGATAAGATTACATTGGATTGCAATGAAGGCGCTGCCTCTGCACTAGACTTGGGGCCGGTGTCTTCTCGGTAGTAAGATGAAAAAAATTGGAAATGAGTAGTGAGAATTATGGTATACATTGGAATTAAGAGTAAGAATGCCTTGCTAAAAATTGAGGGGGTGGGCAAAGTTGTTACAAAACGCACCTATGGCACTGAAGAACAACCGTGTGTTACATGTTGCTCTGTACACCTGTTGCTCTGCACCAGAGCGCTACATACCTAATGCAGGAACTTTGTCATTCACCTTCATTAGTGAAGCGGAAAGGATGAGAGTTGGTTGACACTATAATTCACATAATTATGACTGTCATATGCGGCGCGCCATTATCAGCTCTATACATTTATTACTTATTTGCAATGTATATTTTCCCTGTCTGTATTGAGTATTTATTGTCCAAACTGGTGTAAGCGACATTTAACCGAAGACTAGCTTGTATATATGTCTTTAATTTTATATCACATTTACAACAGAATATTTATATCACATTTACAACAGAATATTTACAAAAGCAATATTTACAGAAATGGTTTTATAGAAGTTTGGCACGTTTCAAATATCAGTTTAATTCCGGGACAAAGATAGAGTGTAGAGTGCTAAATAAAGATTTCATCAAAATTTTGTCTTTTCCAGTTTCCAACTCAAAGTAACCTCTCTATAATTGAATATGCAGTTCCAGAAACAGCAGCCTCTGATATGTTTTCTTTTCTTTATTCGAACCCTCTGGGGTTTCTTTTTCTTTAAACTCTACTAATTCTTTAATAAATTTTTAAAATTTCAGGGAATTACTGTTTTCTATATTCAGAAGATTATTCATCGCAAGACAATACGGATTGTATTGCTAAATTATGCTTCAATCCAAATCGGATTTTTTTCTACCGGAATTTTGTCTAATTTTCTTATGTACTTTAACAAACTAGTTAAAAGCTTTTTTCAAGCAAAACGTGCTAATTAAGATACAAGAAACCATTTCCAGGTTCGGACTGAAGTTTTTCTCTATACTAATGCATTATAATTTTATAACCACTGTAAATTTAAAACATACCAATTACAATTGAGTCTAAACGAGACAAAGATGCATCTTCAGAATTCCTTCCCTGGAATGCGCGAAGAATGATATCACGTGGGTATTACGGCTGTAGTAATCGGAATATTGAGAGCTCGAAGATATATTTTGGCGCGAAAGATACGATAACTCTTGACATTTAACTAACGTTAGCACTTCTGAACTTACTATGCCACTATCGTTGCACTCGTTGTAGTTTAGAGGAGCTTTTCAATTGCATTATGGTACTAAATTTTAATCATGGAGACGCAATTTCGAAGGAATTTAATATTATCCATTTATGTTTCCATTATCCATTCCATTTATCTTTCAGTGAAGCATCACTTCCTTAGTGCAGGTAAGGAGATGAATTTGAATAGATGCCTAGATAGAAACAGATAGGTAGAAACGTTTCTATTCATTCTACAAATTTAGAAAATATAACCTTAAAATTTCTATAGGTCAGTAAAGAGCTAAATGAAAAGCGAATGTAGAACCTATCCTGCAGTTTTATGAACCAATATTCTAGGAATGTTCTAAAGGAAGTTACATGAAATATCACTTGTATATTGGCAATCACAAATGAAAAGTTGCCAGTAAACAGAAAACAGCACAAAGACATTTTTGTATAAAAGGAAGAAGCTGTCGGCGAATCCAATTTAAGAAGAACATAGAGTTGCATGGAATTTCCATTTGTTTTTCGGTACGAAATTGCAATTTTTTTTTACGATGTTCTACTTCTATTCACCTCATTTAATGGTATGTGTTCTGCACTAGGATTCATGGTTTACAGTGTTATATACTTACTCTTGATGAGACATCCTCCATGTTGTAAATGGGTTTATGCACATAACGGGGCAGTTAACTCTATGAATCTGTTTTACAAATTATTTACAAGGAATTATGAAGATTTTTGCACATGTACAGTGTAATATATCTACCTTAAATATCTTAAAATGTTTAACACATTGATTGAAATCTTAAAATGTTTAACGCATTAAAATTTTTGAAATCTTATTAAAAAATGCAATTCTTCATATATTCTAATATTTTTTAACTTTTTCAAATAATTTTTCATTGTTATCAATTAAAAATGTATTTCGAATAATTCTTGATATTCTTTATTTCATTGAAAAGTTAGCTTTTAGGAAAATTTTTCCTAAGAAAGTTACCATGAAGAAATTTTTTCCTCAAAAATTGTACCTAATTTTCAGGAATGTTTTTCTAAACTAAAACTGAAATTCAACTTTCTGAATGAAGTCGAATCCTTAACTCGATACACAAATTTATTTATTTCACAAAATAACAGGAATTCTTATCATAAATGTTACACAATTTCCTTTAAAAGGTAAGACACATGTAACATTTTAACACATGCAAATGAGGCAAAAAACGCCAATCGCTTTGCTCCAATGACCTTCACTATAAGGTCTTTCAAAGTATATTACTCTTCTGAATATATAGCATCATTTTATTTAACAGAACATATTTTGATGGTATTTTATTCACATACAAATGCAACATAACACCACTTCATGTCCCTGTAACTATAAACTTTAAGGTTATTTAGAAACAGTGTCACAGGCATGAAGTGGAAGACAAATAATCTTCCTCTTGGACCTCACCAAACTCCTCTCCCAGCCGCCTAATTATTAAAAGCTCCAGAAAAGAACGCCATCTCTTACCCCCGCACCTGTGACCAATCTGGTCACTGAACGGTTTGATGGAAAAGGCACCGGGATTTTATTTAAGACAAAAAACGATACAAAAAAGACAAGAAAACAGATATTTACACTATACACAGCACGGAAATCTACACTATTATTTCGTATAAGTGTTCTTTTTAGATGTTCTTTTCCCTTTCTTTTTTTGGAGGGGGAAATGTCTGTTAAAATGGAGCTTGTTGGATGCGCTCGCTGGAAGGTTGAAGGCTAGGGACGTCGGCAGAGGTCTCTGTTTTCACTGATGAATTTCACTATTCTACAAATTTTTTGCCTGGAGCCGATGTTATTAGTGACTCTTTTCAGCAATTCTTATTTGAAGTTTGGCGCTGGCCTCCTCATATGTGAAGCGCCGTGCCAGTTGCATCACAACTCCATTGATCGTTGCAGGGAAAGCGCCATGTTCAGAGAAGATAACATCTTCTCTAATCCAGTTAGTGGGACGAAGGCTAACTGAAGGCGTGATGGTATAGGTTTTCCTGCCTGTATCGCCATTGTTCCAGTAAGTTTGCCACTCCTCAAGTATGCTCTTTCAGAGGAGGCCTTTTATGTGCGGTTTAGGTAGCTTAGTAAGTGTATAGAGTTGCCCATGTTGCGTTACGTCTTTTGCCAATTGTCTACTCTCTCATTGCCTATATTGCCTGCATGCTCTTTAAACTCACGAGACTTTTATTCTTGGAGTTTTTAGGAGGATTTTGAATATTTGTCTTGCTGTTTGGTTTGTGCTCTTTGAATTGGAAGATGCCCTGATACTTGCTATATTGTCTACGCGTATTTTACATCTATTATGGTTTGGTAGATGAGATGCGTATTTTACCGCTTCAATATTAGTTTAAAAGCTACAAAGTTTCCAAATGTTATCAGAAGAGAATCCATTAGGCTGGGCTGTTATTGTGCGTTACATTACTGTTTTTGGTATCACAAAGTATGATGTCTGACAAAACTATGTTTCTTGAAAAATTACATTACACTGTTGCCTAAGAAATAACGAGTCACAAGTAATGACCACATGCAGTGAAAAGACTGAACGATGAGAAAAACAAAATCCCTTCCATTTGCGAAATAAAACATAAAGGTGATAAAAAGAGAAATATTAGAACATTAAAAAATATTTACATCGCTACGCAATTATACCTTTAAGCTTTTTGTTGTTCGGGGCATTGAGTCTTTCTTATACCACTGTAGTGAACTATGATGGGGCACAGGATTGACTTGGCTGTTTATTAAATGATTCACTGTTGAGTCGAATGAGAAAGAAATTAGTAGACAACCTTAGGAATAAGAAATTTTTAAAAAAAAGGAAGGGAAAAAATGTAAAGAAAATAAAAAATATACAAAAATAATTAAAGAAAGGAAAAATATAAGACAAAAATAAAATAAATTAAAACAATTATAGAAAATAAAATAAAATGAAATATATATACAAATATCTGGATCAAAAACAAAAAAAGCAAAGAGGGAAGAAGGCTATTGAAGGAAGTTAAAAAGAATTAATTGCGGTCTGGACCGAAAAGGCTGGTTCCGCTATGAAGTAGATGGAGAGTATTATGGATCTTCCTTCTTGACATTGAACTGTTGGCTAACCTGCTGAACCAGACTGGCCGATTTGTTAATAGTGATTATGTACTGAACAGGTGAAGATGTAGGATGGGCGATTGTTGTTAGGCTGATTTTAATTTTTCCTATTGCAAGGGGAACAGTATGATGAGACACAGAAGTTTTGTTCCACGCAGGGCCTTTCTCATCGTATCTCCATAGATCCCACCTTGCCGAAACCCCATTCTGTTCTTGTGGGGGAATAACACCGCAATCCACTATATCACGGAATGCCTCCTCACTGCACATATCAACACACATTTTTGAGATAAAATGTTAAAATGGGCGATAATAATGCTATAATTTGAAAGTCTGCCATGCCCTTAAAAATATCTTTGTGTAACGAAAAGCCTAAGGTATAAATTGTATAAAAAAAGGAGACCAGCATTTCTATCAACTTTTAATCTCATTTTCCCAAAAACATCAACAGATTAAAAGTAAAGTAGCAGTACAAAAATATCAGCAGTGAACTTAAAAGTTTAATATCGCAATCATCTCAACAACTATAATATCTTCCTCCCAAAAAATCCCGAACCGAAAGAGAAAGAGTAAAGTTTGACAGAATAATTATTTAATAGCGCAGAAAGAGTTTTATGAGTTTCCGAAATTAAAAATATGCCAGAGAAGAGAATCGAAGAGTGATAGAGTCTTTTACCAGGAAAGATTAGAATATGTGCTCAACTTTCGATTCAAGCATTTTGTTCTCTAAAAGAAGAGTTAAAGTATTCATCACATAATAAAAGGTAATATGGTTTGAAAATAATCCTTAACCTGCATAAAGCATAATTTCATATAAGTTGCCATCACACCTATGATTTAGATGTAATTGGTAATCTCTACTAATAATAAAGGAGAATGTGTGTGTGTGTCCTCTACAGGGTAATTCACTAGACCTAAAGCTACGAAATTTGGCACGAACATTCTTTAGAGGTCGGGAATGTGCATCTCGAAGCCGTTTTTTTTTTTTTTTAATTTTTTATTAGAATTTTAATTAAAAATTAAACTAAATTGACGTTTTTCCTTAATAACTTCCGAAAATATTACAGCAAGGAAAACATTTTTACGCCATCTGAAAGTACAAAATATTACCTTTTCAATGATATCAATCAAGTTGCCGTACTATTATTTTATAATATTAATAACCTTTTGAAAATATTGTTGGCATAATTTACAACAATACTTTTCATTGTTTCAACGCATTTCAAACCGTTTTCATTGTTTAAACAAATATTTAATTGCGTGTTTCTCTACCATTGTTGAAAGCTAAGAAAATATCTTACGGATTTTACTTTCTTCTTTTATTTGATCAACTTTTTTGTGAAATCTGTAAAGGAAGTCCTCAAGATAGTGTATAATGAAATAATCCAGTAAACTGAAAGATTATCATTGCTATGTTTTAATTCTTTTTATCAGCGTGTTTTAAGTCGGACGTAAAATGTGCGGTGCCAATGTAACGTCGAAATCAACTGCTTATTTTACCTTAATGTAGACAAGGAACAGAAAAAGAGTGCAAGGCCGCGAAATGAATACGGGTTAAATATCTGTAGCAATTTGAAGTTTAAAGCTATTTTTTAAGAATACGATGAATAAAATTATTTATAAGTGAAATTTTATTTCTGGCGATCAAGCTGATCGACGAAGGCGGATAGTAGTGAATATTTATCGCAGAAATAAATTTTCAAAGCAGATTTACATTCTTGCCATGTAATGCATTCCCGAAAATGCTTATATTTGGTATAATCAAAAAGTCATCCCTATCTCGCCCTCCTTAAAAAGACAAGTCATAGAATTTGACATAAATCTGACTCTAGATACGAACCTCTAATACCGCATTTCAGTCTTCCGTCTTTTTGAAGAAAAATAAAGGAATACTATTTCCCCACGAAATGACGCATATAAAACCGGGCGTTTTTCATTGCATTTCTCTTATTGCGTATGGCTATTCCTGAATGTCTGATGTCGTGCTTTGGATTAAACAGCGCATCCTGCGTTTAAATATTGAGTTCTGAATATTTATTTTGGAATAGAACGCATGCAGGAAACAAAATGTATTTCGTCCTGTAATACTTTACCATGGTTTCCCCACGATTCTTTCCTATTTTGGCAAGAATAATTTCCTATAAATAGTAAGAATAGTCAATTGCCCATTACATTTATTTTACTCTACGTTTTATTTTACTAAACTATGATACGCAGGTAAACCACTCTGGATATCATTGAAACTGTATTATATTTATCCTCACAATAAAGTAAAAGGCAAATTTTAAAAAACAATCAAGTTAGAATAAGCAAACTTCTGAACGAACAAGACAGTCGTTTGAAGTGTTCCTTGAATTCGAAATACGTTTCCAGTAAGTTCTTTTATTGTGAGGTAATAAAGATACTAAGATTTAAAAAGATATGAAGCTGAGGTAGAAAATTTGCTCAATTTAACTTTTTTAAACCTGTAAAATTTCAGGTATTAAGACAAACACTTAGGATGAATTTCCTTATTCCAATAAAAAAGTGTATAAAATTGTTTTACAGGAAGAATTTGGGAGAATTTTATTTTTATACGGAGCATTTACCTAGAGTTTAGTGAGGTCCATAATATTAGTAACATCTAAATTGAAGATGGTAGAAATTTTAATTGTTTTATTTACTTTAATTTTAGTATATTTAAGATTTCTGTTGAGAATGAGATGATTTTAATATGATATTACAGATTAAAAAAGTTATTCTTCATTTTGCGAACGTAGCTTCAGAAACTAAGCATGTGAATAACATAACGTCAATTTAGGTAGCCTGCAACCACAAGCGATAATTCTTCATCACAGCCGATTCTTCCACGCAGTTTGAAAAATGCTGCTTGGACTATTTTGCGATATGAATTAAAAATGTCCCTGGCTTATTTATAAATATGAAATTATAGAAAAAAAAGTGTTAGACACGTTATTCCGAATGTAACTACTTCAGAAAAATTCAAAAACCCAATGAAGTGAAGTACAAAAAAAGAACAGTTTTCGGCGATGGTGATGGTGCTGTGGTGTTAATGGAGTGCTTGAACTCAAGGTTCTTAACTTCCGGACCTTGCTGGCTGGAGGGAAAATGGCAATCCTAATACAATTACATAGCAGATTGAAAGTGCCATATTAATATGACAAAATCGAAAAATTAATTTTTACATAATAAGTATATTAAAGAAAGAATACAGTATTTGGTTGCATTGCTTAAGTTAACACGACCTTCACCAGTAAATTGGAAGATTTTGTTTTCTTCGTTCCTGATAACACTACCATCACGTGTCGCTGTAACTTTAACCCATTTTAATTTTTTTCACCTTTCTTTGAGAGATAAAAGGGTATTTTTCGTGAAATTCTAGGAATTAAGAATGAATACCTGCAGTTTGCTCTCGCGCTCAACCTCACAATGCAGTGCTTCATTTCATTTTATATAAAACGGGAGGATTTTTTCCTCCACCTAGTCATAGCGTATCAGTTATTCTGCCAGCAGTTGTTAAATATGTCCCCCCCCCTTTAGATACTGTTTTTGCTGGAACTAATTTTCTTCATACCATTTCAAAAATTTTGAAATACCATCTTTTCTTAAGCTTCACCCTATCTTTCTTCTTTCTTCATAACGTAATCTTTTTCCACTTAATAATACTATATTACATCATATTCTGGATCACCGGCTTTCTAAACCAATTTATTGGTTTTATCACTTTTCAGAAGCCTCGTGAAGCAAAAGAACACAAGAAATGCCAGCTGGCTTGCAAGTAATCGCATAAGACAAGGACAAATAGACTCTTTTAAGTTGCAATACGCGATAAAACTAGCTCAAATATGTCAAAACAAGTTGACACGATATTTCCTTTCAAAATATTAATAGAGATAAGCATTCAGATAAAGGAAAGCTACTTGATATCAGTAATTCTTTGTTTTTCGGTTATTCAAATATACCTTTTAACAACTAATACGTAACAAGATAATAACTGTCGCTTTATATTTTTTATTAAATTATCTGTCTATTAATAATATGGTTTTGCAATTGCGTGAAAAATAAATGGAGTTACTAGCCATCAAAACCTGACAATTCTCTTTTACCGAAAGGCTTCAGCAATTTTGGTCACTAGTTTATCTTTGTGCTATTGTAACGGATACCAAAATTTCTGTCAATATTAAATTGAAAGAATATCCTCAATCCAGGCCGTCTTAACAAATTTGAGGGCCCTGGACTAGAGTAATTTTGCTCCCCAGTAGAACCGTAACTAAGAATTTTGAGAGCCTTTGGCCAAAGAAAATACCTACCTCATACAATAATTGATGAGCAAAAAATAAATTTAAACAAAAAAAATTAAATAAAGTAAATGAAAAGTTAACCTTTTCTCTGACTAACGCTTTACAATTTTGCAAATCGGCGTCTTTTCAAAACAGGATTTACAAGTAAGCTTCCGTATTGTAGGTAACGTCTATTACACACATTATTTAGGATTTTTTTTTTCTCTCCGATTGTCTCTGCATGAATATATTTTGAAATGATATATATGTTACGGTCAATGTAGGTAATAACCGGCGATTATCCATAATATCCAAATAAGCTGGTTAAAGTGGATTATTTAGGAGAATTTATCATACTAACAGGTTATTATGAGTAATTACCAATGAAATTTGGTCAATGTGATTAATTACATGGATAATACGTGATCTCATTAATCAAAATTATATTGGTAAATGTAATTAATTAACCCCTTCCTGTAAAATGATAAGGGGTTAAGCAAAATTATTCTAACATTCAATGAGCAAGCGAAGCTACTAGTTTCCGACTCCCGCTAGCGAAACCGTAGGATGTTTCTTAAAGTTAAAAAAAATTCCCCGATACCCATTTCAGATGCCGCAGGTATCACGAACACAATTTTTCCTGTTTTATTTGAATAATTAAGATGCGCATACTCCTTATATTCGATGTGCTAGTGAAGCTACTAGGTTCCTTCTCCATCTGCTAGGGAAGCTGTAGGATGTGTTTTGTTAGTTAAAATAATCTTCACGCTGCCCACATTAGATGCCGTAGGCATCGTGAGCGCGGTTAAATTTTTCTATATTTGAAACAGGAGATAGTGCAAAGACAACCCACATATACTTTGGTGTTCGAAAAGATTTAACTTTAAGCGATTTACCTTTAACTGTGGCACACGCACCTCAAATTTTCACAAATAGAAAAAACAAAACAGATTTAAACCGGAAATAATTACATTGCCCAAACTTCATTGGTAACTATTCATAATAATCTGTTAATGTGATAAATTCTCATAAATTATCCACTTTAACCGCCTTATTTGATTATTTTTTACAATCGCCGGTTATTATGCATAATTACCGCGGCGATTATCCACATTGACCGTAACGCATACATGTTTATGTAACATTACCAAATCGATGACTGTCTAGTTACAACCCCTAATCATGTCTTTACTTTTAACTTATTAAAAAAATTTTAAATACATATTTTGGTTCAAAATTTAAATAAAATTAGTATTGTAAATTTTTAGGCGCCTTTGGATCAATGGCTTCCCCGGGCTGCAGCCTAATTAGTCCAGCGGATAAGATGACCACGCCTCAATCTCAAAGCAAAACTTCTCCAGCAAGCCGAGGTAGACGCAACCGTTTTCCCCCAATTTTAATGCTCTTCTAAATTTTCGTTTCGTAATTCTATCTGAATCTGATTTCGTTTGAAGTTCACACTCCTTCCCCTTTCAGCACATCTCACTTGCCGACCTTCAAACACATTTACGCGTGTTAATGCTTTTATTCAAATTCTTCTCCAAGACAGCACGGGAGGGCAGAACGGGGTGAACAATTTCTCGCTTCAGCAAAATCCATTTTGGGGAGATTCATAAATAGATCTCATGATGCGAACCAACCAACCATACAACAGACTTGCGCGCTTGTCGCACATGATAGAAACTCTTGGGCCACTCGTTAAAGCCCCACTTCGTTAACCAAATGAAGTCCTTTTAGCAAACAAAAGGTTCAAGAATGCGTCCCTTTTCTCCTGCTCGCTTCTACTGCTTTCTGCAAACTGCCCTTTTAAAAACATCGATTGGAAGCTATTTAGCAATGCAAAATATCCGAGAGCAGTCTGAACATGTGAACAAACAGGGCGCAACTGCTCGAAAAAAGTTTAAAAAATGGTAGGAAAGAAAAAAAAAGAAATGGCTTTAGTTGGGCAAGTGTAATCATGGAATGCAAATTCAAAATAAGAAAAGTTTAATGCTGCTCTTAAGCCAGAAATATCTTGTTCACATTTGATCACGTGTGACCTTAATCTGCTAATTCTTCTGTATTCTACTTTTTATTTTCCATTTAATCTGAGAGCACTTTCTACATTTTATTGGTTTTTATTACTAAGTTCTTAAATGGAAAGCTAGATTTATCCGAAAAAAGAATTTTTAAGGAACGAAGTGATGAAAAGAAAAATTTTCAATGAAAAGAAAGCTTTTAGAAATTCTTGTTTTATACTTGCTTCAATAAGCCTTGAACTTCCAAGTAATAAAATTACTTTGAATGAAATTTAAGTAAAGTGTGCTTACAAGGTCCACCGAGCATTTGTGTATTCTTCCTTACTTTTACATTTTTTTGCATTTCCTATTACTTTTTATCTGCGGCAGAACTTTTTTTTATTAAAATTCTAAATTTTTCATGATAACTTGAAATATATCAGGGATTATGAATTGAAACATTTCTTGTCTTGACTGCAAATTGTAACAGTGAAAGCGTTGAGTTCAATCAGCAATCATAATTTCATGTAGAGATTTGCACTGGAAAATGAAATTCAACGAATGCATAACGGTTTATCGTTCAAAATTTATTAGTGAAGACGACAGTTACTTTTTTAAAAAATGGAACATTGTTTTGCAGAAGCTAATCAAAATAGCTGTACAAAAGATTTCATATATTATTTTTATAATATATTTTTCGTATCTTCAGGCATTTAATTATTTATTAATTTTATGTAAGTTTAGTGCACCACTGCAAACGATCATTCTGCTTTCTCATATTTTGCAATAAGATTATATAAGCTACACTTGTCGTTTTTCGATTACATTAATTTAGGCAAACATATGCAAGCTTACAAAGCTATTCTAAGCAATTTATTTAACCCTTTTAACATGCATCAGTTTACCACTCAATATTTACGAGTTTTAAATATTTTCTGGAAGTATTTGCTAATATGTATTTGATTAAATGATGTTGCAGCCCATTGGGAAACACTTCACTTTGGCCACGTCGGGACATCAGGCTCGTCGGATTTGGCATGGGATTTCCGCAGGGTACCAGCTTTTCTGTGGCCGGATTATAAACTGTCCGTCAGCTTGTCAACAACGTCGGTGATCCGGAACGTTTAGGTCAGGACAAGAGCTCTGTAGCGGTTGCTCACTCGTCAGCACAGGAGTATTGCCTTCAGCATTGCAGAATCAGCGGGCGAAGAGTCGGCCGTTCTCGTTACCCAAGATCTCGCTTCGCTGTTCATCGGGCGCTCCTCCTCAACAGGCAGGCCTCGCTGGCTGGTTTTGCGTTGCACATCCTGAAAGCTCCCATGCTAGGGCTATAGCGTCTGCACATCACCTGCTGCGTAGTTGAGAGCTCAGTGATGGCCGTTTTCCTTTACCAAAGAAAACGCCGGCCGTCTTCCCTGGATGTTGCCGCACATCCATCCAAAATCGCCTCCAAACCTCTCTTGCACCCTGCTATCTCCTCTTTCCCAATTCCCCGCTCCTTTTTAACCCTGTTCGTCAGGCAATCCTTTCACGCCCTACGACAATCGCAAAAATTTCTAGTGTTCAAGGCATGCGATGAATTATTCTTTTTCTCGCCAAACGTGGTCAAAAACAGCGAAGACTCCCGCCAAACAATCAAATACCCCATTGTAAACGCCCACTTGGTCAAAGCAACTGACACTTCCACCCAATCAGGCATCCCTGTGATTTCTGAGTGGTCAGAGGTTAAGGGGTCTATTCTGGTACCCCCGGTTGGGTTGGGAGTTGGGTTGGTTTCCGTTGTTAACGTACGGAACCCAACCCAACCGGGGGTACCAGAATAGACCCCTAAAATTCAAAACCTTTTGGGGAACAGTGGGTTCGAATTTGAACATCAGATAGGCAATCAATCTAAACAGACAGGTCCGACACAAAAACATTGGTTGGAGCAGACAACATGTCTCGCGTGGGTTGTAAAATTTGCCTAAAAGTATTACTTGCTTATTGTCAAAAGGCAATAAACGACAGACGTTGAAAAGTGACCGGCAGGCAAAGGTCTAAACCTTTCTCTCAAAAGAGCCGGAGGCCTTAAGGTTTATTTTCCATCTTACAAACAACAAAAGGATTCTAAAGCATGTTCTTCTCTTATTTGGGTGTTCCAAAATTATCTCATTTTAAGTGTGCTTTCCTCCTGGAGGGGGGTGGGTATACTACAAGCGGAAATGAAAAGGAAAGGTCAGATTCTTTTTAAGGGGTCTTGTTAAAGTAACAAGCTTGCTGAACTGATTTATCAGAAAGTGCAATGAAAAACTTTTAGTGCGTTTAATTATTGAATTGTGCGTTTTTTAGACAAGAGGACTTGCTCCTTTCTCTCGAGACCCCCCTGCTCTCCTCCTCATTGAACTCCTACAACTCATGGCAACTTATCAAAAGCCAAGTTGTCTCTACTTCCACTCACGAACGGAGATGGCCCCTTCGGGGTCATGAGCTCCGTCAAATCTACAATTAAAATTATTGAATTAAAATGATGTGCCTCAAAATAATTATAAGGAGATAATTCGCTGAATTAAAGTTAATTAATAATTAATACCACACTAGGGGCGAACCGCCCCCTGCGCACCCATTTAGCTACACCGCCGCACTATTTTAATGGCGGAATCAACTACTCATTTCGCATGAGAAATAAGAAAATAAAGTTATATAAAGTACTTCGTAAGACAACCTGTAGTTAGTTGTCCGATAACACCGACAGTTACGTTTATCGTGCAAATGTAAAATCATGTGACTCGACTCCATTAGTGAAGTTCATGTATACAATAAACAGAAGCAGTAAGACTACCAAATTAACACGGCTTTATGTCTGTCATAATTTGATGTTTAAAAATACTTTGTTGAGGGAATCATGAATACCAGGCTATTCATAAGATATTTAATTCATATTAAACACAACCAATATTTCCGGCGAGTCGGCTGATCGCTAAAGGTGTTTAGTAAATAATGTAACTTCAATAATATTTTAGTCACTTAACATTATTTTCCATGATTTAACCCTCCATATTTGATTAACTAATTTATCATGTGAGTTTGGAAATTTAATTCAGATACTTAGATATAGTATGGTTCCATTAAGATGCACTCGCTCTCTAAATATTAACAAATCTAACCATTCAACCTCGATAAACGCAAGCTGGTTCGTTTCTGCAATTACGAGATATAGATATAAAATAGCAGAGCTAACATAAACTACTCTTAGTTAAACTAACTCAGCATCACTCAATTACACTGAGCTTATGAATGCACGATTCTGTGATTAATTTCAGAGAGAGAGAGAGAGAGAGAATGCACCTTCATAATAAAACCACTTTAAACCAATTACCATACATAATTGTAAAGATTCTCTTAGAATAAGCGTATACACAGTGCTGTTCAAAATTATAAGAACGCTACAGAAAATTGTAACACTTTTTATTACATAAAATAAATTTATTTATTTATATCTCAAATATATTCATTTTATTACTAATTCAATCTTATATATTAGATAAAACCTCAAATAACTCAAACTTTTTCGCAAAATAAGTCAGAATAGCAACATTTTCATATAACTTTAAATTGAGCGATTTGCGGAGGGTCAAAAACTTACATAAAATAATATAACAATTTAAAAAAATAAAATATCAGTATTTAATGTTTTTATGGGCATGCTTTAGCCTCAATCACTGCTTTTAATCTTTGATTCAGGCTATTAACCAGTTTCTGCATCGTCTCCTGGTTGATATTGCGACATTAATTTTTGATCGTCTCAAAAAATTGGTTTTTATTTCTTCTCTCTTCAAAAAGAAATTTCTGATTCAACACTGACCATAAATTTTAGATGGGACTAATGTTGATTCAAAACTGACCATAAATTTTAGATGAGACTAAGGTTTGGTCTTTGAGGTAGCCACTGCAGTATCTTAATCTTGTTTTTTGAGAACTAATCATTTGAAATCTTAAACATGTATTTTAGGTCAATATCTCGTTGAAAGATGTACCGTCGAGCCACACTTAAATTTTTGTTGGATTTCTTTAGATTTGCGGATATGAAATCGACATACATACTTACAGTCATTTTACCGTTGATCATCACAATTTCATCAACATTTTTAGAGGGAAAGAACCCCATATCATCACATTTCCGCCTCAGTTTTTACTCTCTGTAGGATATTCATCATTTTAAGAGTCTCACCTGATCGTCCCCACAGTCTTTTACGTTGTTTAATTCAAGAAGATCATATTTTCTTTTGTATGACCATAAAACACTATCCCAGAATTGCAAAACTTACGAAATACGCTCTTTTGCAAAGGCCAAGCGCATTGTCATGTTTTGTTTTGGGATGTACTGAGATGTATGGTTTTTTTTTTTTTTTTGGATACAGCTTATCGACTCTGAGTTCTTTATTATAAGAGAAACCGTTAGAACTGACACATTTTCAATTTCAGTAATAATCAACTTTAATAATTTTCAACTTTCATAATCTCTCTCGACGATATATCGTTCTTTTTCCTGTGGAAATCTTACATTGATAGAGTCTTCTCTTGCCCTTGTTTTCGGTTTTCTGTCTCGCCCTCTCTTGTTTTCGATTCATCTGTTGTCTCGTACTTCTTGCACAAATAGTAGATACCGAACAAAAACAATTTACACTTTCTTTACTAGGTTTTTCATATGATACCCCTATTCTTTCGATCTTCATTATTGCGGTGGCGAAGATTAAAAAAACACCCTTTATCACTTGAGCATTATTGTTAGCTTGACTGCTTCATAGACCAAAAATTAAATTACCAAATAAATTAATCTGTTAAAATTATTAAATTAAAATTTACTAAAATAAAAACAAATTCAATTCGTACACACATAAATATAACCTTCGTCATCAGTCGTTCGAATAATTTTCAGCAACTAGAATATGGTGTTTAAAACAATAATTCTTTCTAAGAAATAGTGATATTTCATGACATAACTAAAATTTATATGCATTTATGGAGGATGAAATAAGGAACTTGTTAGGAATTCAGTGCCCAAATGTTGTAGGTGGCGCTCAGTGTATTATTACACCTGTATATAAACTCACTCATTTGTAAATACCGTCATGAAATAAAGTCAAGTTACTTAACTCCAGAGTCTCTCCTTCACTCTTATCTGAGAACGCGAGACCCTAGGCCAGCTGTGTAGCCGGCCCTATCAGAACTAGAAAATAAAAAAAAATAATAAATTATCAATTTTTTAAAATTTTATGAACAAAAGGTGAAATTTTAATAGTTCGTTCTAATAATTTTGAACGACACTGTATATATGGTTAAAACATTTTTAATTGCAACAATCGAGATTGCTAGACAATTTACTCCAGTTTTGCCAAAATTAAAACAAATCTAATTTACAAAAACTGTGTGCAGGTGAATGATCGTAAACTTATTTCAGAAACAAAAGTTAACGATTGTTATTAGTAGTAGGAAAAAAGCTGCAAAAATTCTAAAACGCAAAAAGAAAAAAAAATTATTTTTATGTTTTATCCCTTTGTAATTTTATCATCTTAGGAGCTTATTTTTCTATTTTTGAAAAATTTCCAAACTTAATAAACAAATGTTTCAGGTAAAATATATTTATTTTATTTGTAAAAGAAACATGTTTCTATGCAATTTGGATCGCATTTCCAGTTTCAAATAAATATTATCATGTGACATCACTTTCTTTAATAACTCGGCATATGCTGAAAAAAGCTCTTAACGTGTAACTTCCTACAAAATAACTAAGAGTTTTAAATTGGTGGTAATTGCTCTTAATTAAATGCTTTAAGAAAAGATTTGTAAGATGTGGCTACTGTTTAAAACAGAACTTTAAAAACTAAGTTCAATTATTTGAAAACGACCTCCTGTCAAATAAAAAATAATTTTTATTTTTACTTTATTTCCTTAGACCTAATTAAAATCCATCGCCTCTGTCTTGGATATATTAATCTAAGAAGAACCCTGCATCGATGTTTTAGCACTTCGCTGCCTTCAGTAACTGCATTTTCTCCATCGATTTTGAATACTGATTGTCCAAATTGCGTCTATGCCGCCTGATTTGCATATGAAATGTCGGACACAATTATAAATATCACTGATGTTATTTTCGACTAATTCAGTTTTTAATGAGAAATGTACCTATTTTTAATAATTATACTTCCATCCATTCGTTGGTGGGAGACATGTAAGATAAAGGATACTTCAAACATTTTCGGTTTTATTGGCCAATTTGAATGAGGAAATTTGGAAGCTACTTCTCATTCAAAATTTATGTTTAGGAATCATAAGAATTACCAAGTGAAAAATATTGTTTCAAGAGGCGTGCCTGTTTCTTTTATCGAGATTTCCGATAAACTTATTTGTCATTAGTAATCAATTACGGAGAAGATTTCTTGAATCTGAGTATTTTATCGATCAGTGCTGAGTCAGTCGAATTACATGTTAATGCCAACCTTCAAGAAGTTAATTCAGTAATAACAATAATATCATCAAAAACTCCTGACGAGATTCTTTTATTTGTTTTGCTGTTTAAATGCTTTACAAATTGAACTGAAATATTATGATTATTATGTTATTGTTTATTATGTAATGTTTGACATTAACATTAAGCAAATAATTCCAATTAGAACAAAAATCCGTACTAGAAAGTAGCGTCTTAGGATTCAATTATTTTTTTCAATTATAGGCATATCTCTTCGTTTCTAAATCGCTCTTTTCCAATTTTTTTCTAAGATATTCGAGATAAACATATACTTCCGTAAATTAAAACCAACTGTGAAACCGCTGGGGTTTGCAGTGTTTTAAATAAAATCAATTGAACAAGTGAGTCAAAGTCAAAGAAAGTACCGTTCATATCAGAATTCCCAATAGAAAGAAAGAATGTATAAATAATTAGATATTTCACTCTTTTTTTCATTTTATGAACTCATTCTAAATTGGCTATTTAGTTCAAAATCCTCTTTGAATATTAATGTCTCTGAAGGTATTTCAAGAATATAAATGAGCTCTTTTAGAAGAGACGATAATCCATGAAAATCTCTCTTCATTCCTAGTAAGGCTGAAGGGATAAAAGTTCATTGGCACAGTGTTTAGCAGAATGAGCATTGTCATAAGAGGAAATATTTTCTCTGGTTCTTTATTACCTCTCACATTTACAAACCTATTCCACGTCAGTGTGTATCATTCTGCTGGAATATATCTCTACTAATAATGAAAGAGAGTGTGTGTGTGTGTGTGTGTGTGTGTGTGGTTACAAAATTGGGCACAAATATGTATTGGAGGGAATGTGCACCTCGAGTGATTTTTTTTTTCGAAATTATACCTATTTAGTTGCCGTACAATTTTTTTTTCTCCAATCCTAAAAAATTTTAAAGAATTTTTTTGCTTTTTTGAACAATACTTTTCATTGTTGAAATGAAATTCAAAGCTAAGGAATGGAGATTAAGCTGATTTTTTCATCTTCTTGGGTAATACCGTAATAAATTTAACCAAGCTTGACCATCTTTGTTCACGCTCTTCAAAGAGGATTCTTTCGCATGACTCGTTGGAAGCTTCAGAAGGTTAAGTATTGCTTGAAAATACATTTGTTTGAAATACTTTTTCCTATGCTAAGACTTCCATATGTTACAGCTTAAGAAGCTGACACTGATTAAAACAGCGCGTGATTGTAGCTCCACTCAAATTTTTGTTTTATGATATTTTTATTTCATTACTGCCTCCCTGTAACTGAATCATTAGATCGATAAGCCAAAATCTCTAAATATTTCTTTGGAACCGTTCATATCTTTTTTCAACTTCTTTTTTATGAAATATCTCTTTTTTAGTCCCGAAACGACAAATTTCCTACAATGTGGAGCCATCAGCACCGAAATTTAAACATGCTATAAGGTTCTGAACCGTAATACAATCTTCAATTTACATTAAATTAGAGCGTATTCTAAGAAAAGCCTTTCCTTTCTCTGAAAAGAATCCTCGATATACGAGATGTGATCAAAAAATATCGGGACTGGTGCCCTAACATAAGGCCTAAAACACGCAGAGTGAAGATGTTTGACAGATATTGACCTTGAATCTTCCAACGCATGCGATGGAAGTTGCAGGGTCATAGCTTCCATCACTTCTGTGCAGTAGAGCTTTAAAAAATGTCTGTGCTGTGCCGTTGCCGCATTTTTTTAATGGCAGAGAAATCTCAGCACAGAATCTCTATCAAATTTTGTTAAAACACTGACGATGCCTGTTGTGAGACTTATAAAAAGTTGAAGAAAGTTTATGGGGAATATTGTTATAGCCGAATGAGTGTTCATGAGCCGTTCAGATCTTTCCAACATGACCGTGAAGAGATCGGAAGTGTTGTCTTCCAAAACATTAAGAAATGTCGAAACACTGGAGATGCAACTTCATCTGTGTGTGAAAATCATCTAATCACTATTATCGAGCTACCGAAAGTGTGAAGCATGGTTGAGTTGAATCTATTCTAAGTGCAGTTTTGGATTTGATACGCGTGTGTCCCAAGTTCGTGCCTAAACTGATGTCTGAGAACGGCAAAAGAAGAACGGCCTTCAGCTGCTCTCATCGAAAGAGACGGGCAGCAATCTTCAACTCAACTTCCTGAACCATAACAAATGTGACGACAGCACAATACATACAGTTTTCAAAACTCTAGGCCCTTATTCACCAACTCTTTAACACTCGGATTAAACCTCGAATAAGTGTTAATCCCTTGATCATATGAAAATCCGTATTCTCCAACGAAAATGCCGAGATCACCGGCTTTTTTAAGACCCTGTTTTTGATCCTCAGAAATCGGAGGATTAACAGTGATAATCCGCGGATTTTCATTTTACGCATGCGCATTTCTCTTCTACCTTCTATCAAAACAAACATGGCAGACGATATTCGTATTTAGACGATATCGAAAGTTAAGAAATAATCGAAAGAAGGAAAAGATCTGTGCATCCAGATAGAGCGAATGATTTAGACTATATGAACAATGTAGCCTTTCTATCGCGTTATCATTTAACCTTCCAGCGGGTGCGCCTGCACAAATTTAACGACATATCGTGCATCTTATTACATATATATATCGTGTTGTTTTGCAAAAATAAACGCAAATTTTATTTATGTTATCTGTATTTATTAGCTTAATAGTAAACAAAGATTTTATAAATACAATTTGCACTTAAATTTATTAAAGAACGATATAAATATCTTATACGACGCCCAATATAAGTCTCTCTTGCATAAGCGCGCCCGCTGGAAGGTTAAATAAAGATACACTTGAATCCAGTCTTGAAAATCTGAAATCTCCTATTGGATTGATTTTTATTGCTCTTCCCTTTCAGATTTTTATAGTACATAATCAATTGCTTCGCATTTCTTTTTGAAACTCCGGGAAAACTGTTGAACATGGCAGTTAATTCCGACCAGGCGCTTGCCTTGTCTTTATTGTCAAGTTGTTGCATCTGTTTTTTTTTTTATTTTCAATTTCCGATTTGAATTTATCTAAGGAGAGGGGAAAAGCCTCGGCCTTAATTTCTGTAAAATTCTCCCTTTTACGATCCATAATTATTGCAACAAGAATAAAACGACAGAATCAAAATACGGCGTTAGTTGATCAAAATACACGAGATAATGGGGTCTATTCTGGTACCCCCGGTTGGGTTCCGTTGTTAACGTGCGGAACCCAACCCAACTCCCAACCCAACCGGTGGTACCAGAATAAACCCCAATGTTTATAATATGTCTCTGTCATCCATTGATTGAAGCGGAACGAAGAACTTCGGCGAAGTTCGTTCATTGTCCAATTAAAACGTGGCTTACATTTTTCTTCCAGTTAAGCAATGGATCACCTAATCCATAGATGGAGAATACCGAAGGACTTTGATCCAGTGTTAGCCTTGATTCTCGGATTTGCTGATTCGCGATTTAGGGGTCTATTCTGGTACCCCCGGTTGAGTTGGGAGTTGGGTTGGGTTCCGCACGTTAACAACGGAACCCAACCGGGGGTACCAGAATAGACCCCTTAATCCTGGATCAATCAAGTTTGGTGAATACGGCCCCAGTGTGCAAAAGTATTGGGAACTACGACTTAGTAATTTTTGACGCATGCGTGGGAGGATTCAAGGTTTGGATGAGCATGCCTTTTGATTTAAAATTGCAGTTTAGCTTAGTAAAAACAAAAAGTTATTCATCTTCTCTGCAAAATTCCATCTTGTCGACGATTCAGTTTTGATTAAAAATTCACTTTTCCCATTTTTATTTCGGAAAGGGTGAGATATTGTACAATTGTCATTTTGAAATACTATGAAACATTTTATATGTGTTAGAATTATTTACGGAATGAAAACAGATTTCAATTCAAGTATACCGAAGTTTCAAATTCTTTCCAACAGAACAGGTCCTCATCCGTTCTGTGTACTCTAAATGCGATTTAGTACGTAATAAAGTCTTTGTATAGCTATATACGCATAGATTTCACGACGCAAATTCACATTCTGTTAACCTCATTAAGGCATTTATATTTTAAAAAGGAAGTTCAAACATTGAAAAGACACTAAAACTGAGGGTAAAGTAGAATCAACGTTTGAGTTTCCTTCTTAAAATGTCATTTCAAACAAGTTATTTTTAAATCTACAACTTAGAAGTTGAACTAAAGATTATCTAATAATATTTACTAAACCTACTTTGGAATCAGATTTACGTCTCTGACTTCTAAAACTAATTATTTCTGGCATTCTTAGAAAACCATTCCGAAAAATACAGTTTGTAGCTTTTGCGATAAATCTGACATTTGATATTTAAATCCTCCGAAAGGATGTTTTTAGAGCAAATATAAAATATCGATTCTACAAGAAACAACGTATTTATTTTCATCGCGAATCTCCGAGATCACTTTACTTCTCTCGAACTTCTGATACCGCATTTTGGATTAAATAGCCCAATCTACTTTTAAATGTTAAATACTGAGCCTATATTTTAGAATAAAATATATATTTAAAATAATATGCTTATTTCGTCCAGAGTGTGTGCATGAGTATAAATACTGTGACAAATTCGTCTTGTGGGTGTACGTGAATGCAGTCCAATAAGC
>BGPR01000520.1:491683-528236 GCA_013235015.1 Araneus ventricosus
TAGAAAATTCCCTTTGTCGCCAGAGTCGCCAACTTTGCCGCCAAGTCGCCAAAATGGTCGCCAACTTTGCCGCCAAGTCGCCAAATTTGTCGCCAAGGTCGCCAAATTTATCTCCAAGTTTGTCGCCAAGTCTAGCATCTCAGGGAAACGACTTTATAGCTTTGTAACAATACATAGTTTAGAGTGTATTCCTCAGGCTTCTTTACAATTTTCCTTTGCTGTTTTATGATTCATTGTATTTTCCTTTAATCTTCCAGCGGGCGCGCCTGCACAAATTTTACGACATATCGTGCATCGTATTACATGAATATATCGTGTTGTTTTACAAAAATAAATCCAGATTTTATTTAAGTCATCAGTATTTATTACCTTAATAGTAAACAAAGATTTTATAAATAAAAATTATACCCAAATTTATAAAAGAACGATATAAATATGTAATACGATGCACAATGCAAGTATCTCTTGAAATAGTTCGCCCGCTGGAGGGTTAATATACAGTAAAATCCAGGTTAACCGGAAATAATCGCGAGGGCGAGAATTTTTTGCAACGATATCCCGTTTTTATATTTAAGCCATCTCAAGAAGGTCAGTGATTAATTTTAGAATGCTAAAATTAAAGGCACAATGCGCCCAAATTCACCGGCGCGAATAGTGCGCCCGACAGAGGGTTAACTTTAATAAAGAACATGAGTGTGGCCTGCAAAGAGAGCTTGAATTCTTTTTACGCTCAAAACATTTCAGAATTACATACTGTAATTAGACATAAAATAATAATAGATGTTCAATGCTTAACCCAAAAAAATCGTTATCTGAAACGGCTCCCCCCCCCCCTTTTAGTTTGTTCAACCGGGGTTGTACTGTATACTTAAATGAAGCTAAACAATTTTTTGAATTTATTTAAATTTATTACATTCACTTTCGTGTTGAAATAAGTTGGATACTAGACTCAATCAAGTTGAAATAAGTTGGATAATAGACTCAATCAAGTTGAAATAAGTTGGATAATAGACTCAATCAAGTTGAAATAAAATAAAACCTGCCCCCAGAGGACAGAAACCAGTTGAATAAAGAAGCATCTGATTCGTCAGCCCTCATCTAAATTTCTCCGCGTGTGATAACTTTCTCTAAAATCCCCTCAAAAGCCAGTACATAAGGTCATCAAAACGGATAAACAATTTCTCTGAAAAGGAAAATCCCTTTCGGGGATTAATAAATAGTTCACAAAATACGAACCGACCAACCAGAAACCGTCGAGGTAGTCGTTAAAACCCTTTGCATCTTAACTGCTGCTTCGTTTGCCACGTGAGGTCCTTCCAGCAAACAAAACTTCAAACCTTTCCTTCTGATCGCTGCGAGTCACTCTTTCAGCCGAATCGATTGGCTGCTGTTTAGCAATGCAAAATATCTTAAAGCAGTTGGAGCATGTGAATAAACAGGGTGCAACTGCTACTAAAAAACTTAAAAGCTCGATCGGGGCGAAAAAAGAAATGGTTTTCGCCGGGCAGAGTCTAATCATCGCATGCAAATTCTGGAGAAGATCAGTTTAATGCTGTTCTTAAGCCATTTAACGCCTTGTTGGCAGTTGATAGCGAGTGACCTTAATCTGTTAATTCTTTTCAAGTCTCCTTTTTTCCCTTCGTTTTTCCGGAAATGTTTCTAGTTTTAGCTTGTTTTTGTCAATTAGTTCTTCTACGAAAATTGTGCTTGTTTCTGAATGCTTTTTTTCGGTTATATGCGAGGAAAAGAAGTATTTTGATTTAATGAATTCTTTTGGAAATTTTAATTTTATGCTCATCTAAGAAAAGTTAGAATTGCCAAAAAAAATTTGCCCGTGAAGAAAAATTTAAGCAAAAAGTAATTGCAAGATTCTCTTTGATTCAATAATTCTTTTTTATTTGATTGCTTTTATTCAGAGAAAGAATTTTATTCAGAAAGAATAATTTTTCATTAAAATTCCAAGCCTTTCATTATAGATTAAAAATACGAATATAGCAATGTGCAATGCGTTAACATTTTTCATCTTAAAGAAACGCATTCACTCCAATGAGCTGTCATCCTTTAATGTAATAAATTAATGAATAGATTCTTTTAATGTACTAAATTAATGAATGGATTCCTTTAATATAGTGTTTCCTAACCGAATGAAAATTCAATGAAAACTTCTTTTATTGTTTAAAATTTATTACAGCAAGATAATAAATTATTACAGAAGTGCGTAAAAATATTTGAACATGGAACTAGTTCGTGCAGAATCTAATCAACGATATGATTCAACATCCCTAAAGAAATTTTTTGCATCAAGAGAGTTTTTTACTCAAGGATCGGAAGCATTTTATTATTTATTATTTTTTTGTAGATTTAGTATTCCATTTTGGACGATTATTTTACATTACATATTATGTAAGCTTATTAAGCATGTGAAGTACAAATAATTTTTATTACTATCGATTACTTTATGTTAGTCTATTTCGATAACGTAAGCGGTTTATTTGCTTTTCATTATTTGGGAGAGCCTCCGAATTTAGACCGCCACCTAGATTGGACCTATATCATAATTTCAGCCCTATTAAATATTTGGTGGATAAAATATTTGGGCCGAATTTAGACCGCCGCCTAGATTGGACCTATATCAAAGTTTCAGCCCTATTAAATATTTGGGGCATAAAATACGCAAATTATGTTGTAACGATGTAAATGGGATGTATGAAAGAAAAAGCGCTAGATGGTTAAAGTTAGAGAATGAGTGTTTTGATGTAGGAATCATCAATTATCTATTTTAACAAAAGACAGAAAGAAATTACGCTGTTTAAAAGTAGTAGGAAAATACGTTATTATATTCTCACGTAAGAAATTTGTTAAGCTACACACAATTTACTATAATAAATATATTAATATAGTTTAAGAATAAGAATTATGGAATTTTTATTTTTGTTGTGCAAAAGTTGCCTAGGTTGGAACACAAACAATTGCCTAAATTGGGCTGTTTAAATCAATGGAATAATTATTTTAAACTTCAGGAATAGCTCAGAAAGTAGTTATCACCACTGGTAATCTTTACAAATTGGAAGTGGAACAATAAGAGCCATCAAATGTTGGTTGAAAAAGAAGAAGAATTACGGATACACATCTCTTGCGAGGAAACGAAGGAAGAAGAGGAAGTGATACTGAGCATAAATGTCACGCTTGGATTCATTCATTGTGTTCTGGTGTGGATTTGAGAATCAAAAACTGTTTTCATTTTAATCAGGCTTAAAGAAATCGGTGGTCCAATCCGACTTCCTCGGTTCGGCCGATGATGCAATCTTTAAGTTATTTTTTCCTACTATAAAGTGCATTTCCTAAAAAATGAATTACTTCATTCTGCATATAAATGAACGGCGAGGAATTCGATTTCTTGCTCTTTCATAAAATTACTTTTTTATCACTTCACATTAAAAAATGTCAAGGTGGTCCAAATTCGGTGACTTTCCCTTCTATAAATTTACGAATAGTACTTCTAGCAGAATTTTTTGTTTTCAAAAATTATTCTAGAATATTGTTTTCGAAAAGAGGGAGAGAGATCCGAGGCAATCCAGGAGCAACAGTTAAATCATTCCCATAAGTCAAAAGACTTTTAAAAAAATATCAGTTCATAGCGCATTTGAGTTGCGAATTTAATTTTATCCAAAATGAGTGGGCACATAAAGATTTTCTAAACTGAAGCAGAAGATACATTTCATAGGTAACAACTAAGCAAAAAAAGATTGGTAGACGCCAAAGAATTGAAGTTCCCATTGTTGGAAAAGTTCAATACATTCTCAATACATTAGATTTAAACTCATTATATCTGTCCCTTCTCCCCGGAACAGTAGAAACAATTCTGCGTCGATTATGCATCTTTAAGTAAACCAGCAGCCAACAGGCCGATTGGTTTCGTCATTTGTAATCTATTTAACTTGCGTATTTTTTTTACCCCCGTCCACCTCCCATCCGTCATCTTCAATGTTGTTAACTGTCTTTTATCATTAACTTACGCTGTTAAAGTTTGAAGTGACTGAACTTCGAGAAAGTGCCAAATGATATATCTTTGCCTTGTTTACGAGGATATTAGAAACACTTGAAATTAATTTTGTTTTTTGCAGTACTAAGGCGACGAATTTTATTTTTATATTGACTGCGATTGACTCTACGTTTCTCCGCCCAAACTACGAGGGTCGTTTTTTTCAACCTCCGATTGAACCGCAAAACAGACAGACAGGCAGTAGGGTGTTGGGAAGCCCGAAGGGCGATTGCGCATGTCCCTAAGCATAATACAATTCAGCCACGGATTCCGAGACTACCACTATGGGACGATTTTACACTGGAAAGGGGTATCGGGCAATGAGTCACATGCACGCATTTCCGGAGTTCTTGGTTAGATCACGCTCAGTAAAATGTAAACATCACCCTTCCATTCTTCACTTCCCCCCCCCCCTATTTAGCAAAAGTTCCGAATCCGTTGCTGTACAATATCTGCTACTGCCGAAGTCAGCTAGGAAGGAAATAGTGCAGCAGAAATTCACCGAAGAATGAGCCAAATATACGGTGAAACCTTTATGAGTGATGGTGGTGTTCGTGAATAAAGAAG
Source organism: Araneus ventricosus (assembly GCA_013235015.1). Classification (NCBI taxonomy): domain Eukaryota; kingdom Metazoa; phylum Arthropoda; class Arachnida; order Araneae; family Araneidae; genus Araneus; species Araneus ventricosus. Next base: position 496,293 of record BGPR01000520.1, read on the forward strand.
GACGAACCGACGTTCATGATGAAGAGGAACAAAGACGCAAATCTATCGCAACAAAAGATCGTGTTCAACGAGTTCCCGGGAGCTTCAGGAGCAATTTAGATGAGACGTGTCTGATCACTAGGAGGGTATGTCTCCGACTCAGCGATGAGTAACTTTCGTCTCTTCCCTGCGTTGAAGAAGTGGCTAGGGGGCCAAGGCCTCCAGAAAAACGACGAGCTTCAAAGCAACATTAAGGCCCGTCTCGCATCACTGGCTGCAACGTTCTTCGAAAAGAGGATCGGAAACCTGGTCTACCGATATGACAAATGCCTGATTCTTCAAGGCGATTATGCCGAAGTAATCATGTTTGTGCATAACTTTTAGTAATAAATTCCTTTTGTCCTTTACTTTTGTCTTTTTTTTTATGGTCCATCGGAAGATGGGAAAAAAACGACCCTTGTATGCTTTGCTCACCACACTTACACTGGTGGACAAAATGTTAAGCACAATTTTTAAGATGCGAAAAAATTGGACTTAATATGGTTACAATGGTTCGCAACCATTTGCGAAGAATCGTGGGCCATACAATGGTCAGAACTCATATTTTTTAATGAAGATGCGGTCAGAAGGGCATTTAGAGGGGCTGTCAGAAAGTGGTGAAAAAGAAAAGGGATGGTCGCACCCTGTTACGAAAAAAGCTGATAATGAATTGAAGCGTTCATCAATGGTTCTGTTTGATGTACATAGTATTTACATGCATTTCCGTAAAAATAGCAAGAATATTCGGGAAGATATAAAGGTTCCTTTTAAAAATACAAAATTTTTCAGCATGAGTTTTGTTTATAGCATGCAGAGCTTTCAATCAAATTGTACGACACTTATAGAATACTTGACAATAATATATAAAAAAGCATTGAATTAAAAACTTTGAATATTACAAGAAATATGAGTATTTGTAATAAACAATTTTTTATTGCGCGTGTGCGAAACGTAGTGTAAAATTTCTTTCATAACTTCAAAGCAGATATATAGGGCAGCTGACATAAAAATTCCGGTTTAGTACCGTTAATATTCGGAAAGATATCGGCATGCAGAGAGATGATGACTTTGAATCTTCGAAAGGTAATATAGAATTTTATGATAGTTAAATATACTGAATACTCATGTATAATTATAAATTAAATACTTAATATAAATTGCATTTAGATGATAACTATTCTAAGATTGAAGTTCAATAAATTTCAATTTCTGCATGCACATTCATCATTCAGCTTCTCTTAGAGTGTACCGAAATTCACCTCGTTGCAATGACGATATCTTTCTGAATATTAACGGTTTTGAACTGGAAATTTTATATAAGTTGCCCTTATTTCTGACTCTGAAGTTATGAAAAAAAAATTAAGCTATGTTTCACACTTGCGCAGTAACAAAATTATTTACTACAAATACCCATATTTCTTGTAATATTTAAAGTATTTAATTCAAATTTTAAAATAATGCTTCTTTTACATATTGTCAAGTATTCTGTAAGTGTCGTACAATTTGGCTGAAAACTCTGCATGTTATAAGAAAAAAGCATGCGGGGAAATTTAGGATTTCTTAAAGAAACCATTATGACTTCTCGAATATTCTTGCTGTTTTTACGAAAATGCATGCAAATATTATGCACATCAAATAAAACCAATGATGGAAGTTTCAACTCATTATCAGCCTTCCATGAAACGGGGTGGACCAAAGTCTTTTTTCGTTTTCTTCACTTTCTGGTCGCCCTCCTAAATGATCTCGTGACCACTGTAAAATGTGAGTTCCGACGATAGTATGTCCAACGATTCTCAGCAACTTATTCCGAGCCATTGTATCCACGTTAAGTCAAATTTTTTCGCATTTTAAAAATTATGCGTAACATTTGGCCATTTCGAAAACTTTTTCGATGGTTAGCGAAACATTAAAAAACATTTTTTAAATAAAGTTCAGATCTTATGTTTTTCAATGTAAATATAAAATATAGAAATGCAGATGAAAGCTCTCACTTCAGAGAGCAACCTTAAAAAAAAAAGAAAAATCAAAAATTATTTATTATTTTTAATTGTTAGAGAGTTTATCGAAATAAACACATACATTAAAAAATACTTAAATTCTTACTTCATGTTCTTAATTTACACTAAAACATTAGAAATTTTCAAATTTTCTTAAGTTTAATTGTTAATGAACAAATTCACTTACTGCTTGCCTAATTAATACGAAAAATTTTAATATGCTGTATTGCAATTTTCTTTCAGAAACATTTTAATATTAGGTTAGTCATGCAAAAAAATCATTTTTCTCAGAGAAGAAAACATTTAAATAGGGGAGAGAAAAGGAAACTAAATTTAATTAACTTATTGGGATCAAATATGGAGCACAGTATTGAAACAAATCGAAATAAAATTGATTAATTATATAATAATTTTCTTAAACAATTAAGTAATTGGTGAAAGACTGCACTTGCCTCTAAATTGCTACTTCTAATCAAAGAAAATAACAAGAAAAACGATTAAATTCTTATAATTTCTTTTCAAGTCAATTTCAGAAAAATAGTTTTTTTGGAAGTTTGAGAATCATGAAATTGAATTATGTAAAGCTAAATAATTTTAAAAGACTTTTTAAGACTTTTTACTTAGACTTTAAAATTTACTAAAACTCTCCATTTAATTTCCCTTGTAAAACAAAATGATGATAAGGCAAAATAATATTTTGTAATTAATTCTTACTTTTTTATAAAAGACATATCCTCTGAATTCAAAATCAAGACTTTATATGATTTTGTTCGCACTAAAACTGTTTTCGTTAAATTATTAAATAATTAAATACTCATGCAGTTCTAAAATTACATTACTTAGACTTTAAAATTTCATTTCTTTGGTACTGACACTCTTCAACATAATGTAAGGCTGTAAATTTTTATTTCACACCTGAAATTTTCCTATATTATTAAATGTCTAGTTAATTAATTAACGACATTATTAAATGTCTACTCTTAAGACTAATTAATTAAAAAATATTCTTTCAAAATTTCATTGCTAATGCTGAATTTCTGATTTTTTCATTGATACTATTCTCTTACTTATTTGAACATCTGCACTGTTTAGTGTTTGAATTAGTTTCGTATTCATTTTGATAAATAATCTAATAATCACCTTTATTCTTAAACCATAATACTTACAATTTTAATAACTATCTTAGCACACAAAGGTTTTTTTTTTTGTCTTTTAAGAAAACTAAATCAATAATTACCGTCACTTAATAGAGCACTTATTTTAAAACTTTCTGCATTCAGATTATATTTATTGATATTTAATATCTTTTATGCAAAATAATCTTTCCTTATAAAAATTTTGTGATAAATGATTGAAACTTTTTGTACTATTAATTTATAAATCATTTGATAAAAACAATTTGAGAAATATTTCAGTAATAAACTAACATTAATAAACATTATGTTATTTATAAAATATTGTTCAGTTTCCTGTCTTCCAAAAGATTTTGACCTGGAAAAAACTGAGCAATGCCAGGTAGTCAGCTAGTGGTTTACTAAACAGCAGAGAAATAGTGATGAATAATGTGTTATTCCGGACACTATAATTTTTTGCTATACAGTTATTAAGATCCAATATAAAATCAAAGCAAAATATATTCCCAATATTCTTTATTATAAATTACCTCCTTATTAATAACTCGGCGACCAGCTGTTTCGACCATATTAGAGCTTATAACTTAAAATGATTAAGTTATATTAAAAAATGCAACATATGTAGGATGTTTGAAATAGTTGTATTGTTTACTTAATGTTAATAATTAGTAACTAAAGATATTTATCAGACGAAGTTATTTGCGATTGAATTTTTTCAACGTAATAAGCTGTCATTTCTTGGGGGGGAATCTGAAATCTCAAACAAATTACTATTATGAATTAAGTAAAATGTGATGAAAAATGAATTTTTCGTTTATTTTTTAGACAATTTTTAAACAAACAAATAAACAACAATTTTTAAAGCAATTAGTTCCAATATAAAGAACCAATGAAGTAGAGATGCATCCAATATAAAATATTAAAGAAAAGATCATCTTTAGATACATAAATTCAAAGTTCTAAGTTTCCAGTTCGTAAATGACATTTAAAGTTCAGAGAACAGTAAATGAATGCAGTTTTTAGCTGCTTATGCTCAAATATTAATTGGAAATTGTTGTTACAATTTGAAATGCCCTTTAATTTTGATAAAATGGTATAAGAATAAAAAAGGAATTTTTTGAAAAAAAAAATAGTAAACTCTATAATTCGCACCAATATTAGACAGTCTTTAAAACACCATAAATCATATGCAATCTGAAAACATTGTAAATTTATGTATAAAAACATTTATAACTATTTCAATTCTTTTTTAATTTCATGTTTCATTATCTGTTTCGCTCTGATTGTGGTATTCTAATTGAGTTTGCTGAAGGATTGGCAAAGCATGTATAATTTAAAACAGGAATAGAAGTTTGATAAAATTCAGCAAAAAAAGTCGCATAGCATTAAGTTTAAGATCAGAAGAAAGGTTACTTTTTACGTTTCACAATAGAATAGAAGGGGTTAACGCATAAAATAAGTTTAAAATGTTTGAAAATTATAAAAAATCAGCATTTATCTTAACATAATCAATTAAAAAATAGTTTAAAATTTAGAGGGAAAAAATTTTCGTGGTGGTGAATCTTTCTGCTAAAGCCAACCGCGGTACATCCCGCCTCGTACCCCGAGTAAAGGCGAATTGCTTCCACGTCATCTAGAAGAAGGGGAAAGAGGGGGCAACCTATGTCCCCTCCTAGAGGAAACAACGTTCCGTGACCTTGTCCGCGAGGGGTGTTGTCCATTAAGTGACCTTCACCGATTTCAGAGCAATAGATGATGCTTTCAGAAAGATTTTGAAATTAACTGAAATAATATACAGAGAAAGGTAAAGACATCAGAACGGTGAAAATTCGCACTTTAAAATGGTATAAAAATAATTTTTGAGCGTTAATTACTTTGGAAGTTATTCACGAAAAAATGGCCGAAAACGGACAAAATTTACTCAATTTTTAAATAATTAAAATTTGAATAGAAAATTGAAAAAATGGTTCCGAGGTACACATTCCCACCCTTCAAAGTATACCTGTACCAAATTTGGTAGCTCTGGGTTCAACGGTCTGTTCTGTAGGCCGCCAACAGACAAACACACAAACATTCATCTTTAGTAGTATTAGAGATTAGAGATTATTATTTCTGTTTCTTTCATGTTCCGATATTTTATGAATATTTATTGAACGATGGATTCCAACCCGAATACTATCATTACTGCATAAGAAATAACACAAAAGACACTTTCTCATTTCAAGGGTCAAAAAATGGTGCATCAAATATCAATTACAATTAATATAATTTAACAAAAGATATAAAAAATTAAAAATTAATTAAACTTTTGTACAGATTGATGCAAATGCTGCAATTTCCAATAAAATACAAAATACAGACAATCGAATACAAAAAAAATACAGAAGAAACAGAAGTAAACAATAGCGATAACGATACACCTCCTGCGCGCCAACGCAGCAGCATCCAGTGATTGCATCAACAATATTGTCCATTATTAACTAACGAATTACTACAGAATCAAACAACAAAAAATCATGATTAATAATTAAAATAATTAAAACACATAAAAGAAAATAATTAGAATGGAAGAAATGGAAGAGAACTCGAATGGCGAACGCTTTCAAAGGCCAATCGAAATCGGAGTTCTAATATGGATATATCACATTCTGGATTCATCTCGTCCAATGCATATTGAAGAAACACAAGAGTCATTGGTTAGCATGAAATAGTAGAGAAAGGAAGTAACAGGAAACTTATCTCACTATAACTATGGAAAAGAAATTGATAGAAACTTTAATAAATCCTATAAAAACATATCTTTCCGGTCTATATCAAATAAACAAATTCCCATTAAATTTACTTTCCTCTTTGATCCTTCAGCTTTCAAGGAACTAATGTTCCTTTTACTCGGAAGGATTGGTGATTGGAAAAACGGATTTCTTATTAAATTATATCGCGTAAATTAAATGATAGGAAAGTTGGTATCCACAGATGAGGATAACAAGATTATGAACTCTTCTCCTTGTTTTCGTTTTTATCCCAATAGGTTAGATTTCTGTCCATTTTCCTCAAAAGAAAGAAATAATATTCTTCAGAGAAACTCATCGTCGTCGTTTTTTCATCAATAAATAGCCCTTAATATTTCTCATATTTATATCACTTATATAAAAAGTATAAGCCTACACGCTGTTTCACAGACGTTTTGATTTGTTTCTGGAAAGTCTATATATTAGCTTTGTATTCAACAAACGAGACATTTGAAGTAATAATTGCTTGCAGAAAATCGGTTCTTAGTTTTAAAAAAAATTTAGATTTCCCGAAGGAGACTCGAAGTCAATGTAAAGCCACGAGCTAATTTGGTTTTTGGTTTATATTTGCGGCAGGTAAGTTTACAGCGAAATTTTTCAGAAATTCAAGTTAGTAATCAGACCTTAGTAAAAACATTTCACCGCTTTCAAAAAAATAAATGTAAATTCAAGAGAATTTTAGAATAATTTTCGAAAAACCTTGGTTGCATCGTCGTATTTAAATATGCATCTTCATAATGCTCATCATTTGGTGAATAGGAATGGGTTACAACTCCTGAATTATCTTCACTTTTCCGCCCACTCTCTGCTTTTTATGCCCACTGTATGCCCGGCCCAATAGTCCAAACCGTCAGAGCTGGGCATATACTTGCAATTGGAAATGGTTTAAATGACGTAAAGAATCATATATTATGTTTTTTGAGTCAATACATTTACTGCTGAAAAAATTACGAAGTCTAAATTTTTATACTGTCCCCCGATTTAGTCACGTTCAGGGAAATATTTTTGACGCACTAACATTTTTATAAAAAGAATTTACACACTTCTGCGACTAAAACTGACAGAGTTATGATGCTTTGAATTTCATTGTTTTAGACGAATTTAGACTTTTCCAATGGCCGCCTTGATAAAAATACGCCAAGTTACGCACTGCATTTCCTAGAGGTGGCAGCTAACTGTCCTAAAGTTATGAAATTAGAGGCTTCATAACCCGGTCAGTTTTTGCTGCAGGAGAATATAACTTTTCTGTTTAAAATGTTAGTGTGTCAAGAAAATTTTACGAAATGTGACCAATAAGATCTGGAGACGTAGAAAAACTAAGCAATTAATTCGTAATTTCTTCAACAATACATTTAGTGACTCAAACAATACAAAACATAATTTTTCACGTCATTTATAGAATTTTTCCAATTGGAAGTACGTCTGTCTCCAACGGTTTAGAAATTAGCTATTGGACTACGATTAGAGTGAAATTTCTAGTGAAACATAATTCCTTATTTTAAAAATTCCCAAAAAGTTTCGACTGGTTATATCTCCGCCCCCTGAGAAGCCGAAGGGCTTGAAGCAAATATTCCAAAAGGGAAACTGTGTTCACCGCTGCAAAAAGACACAGCCCCCAAGACATAACGCAAAACAAAAATATCTCTCAGATACAGCTTGTATAAGTATGTAAAGCAGGGCGCGTATGAAGTAAATAGAAAAGTACAGCGTTATCGGAAAGCAAAGCAAGAAAAATGAGATAAAGAAACCGAAAAGTGCATTCAGTAAAAAATGCAGGGAATAAAAAAAAACATTTTTCTTTCTTTATTTCTCATGTGGTGCAAAAATATAGAATACTTGCTCGTATATCTGGATTCTCTTCTTGCCCGTGGCCAAGTAAATTTTTAAGAATGTGTTATTTTTTATACGAAAGTAGCAAATGGGGTTTTTGTGTTCTAAGGTTAGACGCTGCTTAAAATGGGAGGAAGGAAAATATAAAGAGAGAGGGTATTAAGTAAATACCCGAAAGATCTATAAATAACTCTGTAGACACAAAAAGTTACAGGTATAAATATGCGAATCTTCTTGCCAAATTGCCTTTTAGGTGCTGAAAAAATATTTTCATGAGTATATTTTTGCATTTTCAACTTTTACGCGCGTTTTGAAAGATTAAGAATTCGTTAAAAAGAGTTTAATCCCTAGAAGCGCAAAAAAATATGGATTACTTCTTGAATATAAGCGTTTTAACATGAACGAAGTTTTACATGCGGATTAACTGACAGGAAACGTTACTAAAATGAAATTTATAGCATTCAATGATTCAGACACGAGATAGCTTTTAAATCCTTGTGACAGTATTACTGTTAAAATGACCCCCCCTCCAAAGAAAGATATAATATATTTTGAAATAACATTTATAAGCTGTTTGATAAATAATTGTATAAGCTTTACCAAAAGCATCATGTTTTGTCATTCGTTGTTTTTGTTATTTAATCGATCTTCTAAAATGAATGTTGTAGATTAACAAGAAATGAAGAGTGCTTTAGGTCAAATAATAGTTATAATATCTAACGATTTTTTACTCATACTAAGCCCGCCTTCGTAGACTTGGAATTTCGGAATTACTCTTTTTCGTCCTTTTTGGAAATATTTAATTATATATATTTTTAGCTTATTTACAAATTACTTCGAATTAAGACGAATAAATAGATCCCAGGTAGCACAACAATGTTGCACGATATTGTACAATATTGTTCGATATTCTATAATATTATAAGATATTGTATAATATTATACAATAGTGTGAATATTGTTGAATATCGTAGAATATTGTACAATATCTTTTTGCTACTGGGGATATGCAGTCCAATTTTTATGCTAGTTATATAACTATAGATTTAACATATTATTGATACTGTTACCTTGATTTAAAGAAGGAAGAAAGAAGTCTATCATGCCTCTATTCATGTCTTGGCTCTGTCATGGTTATAGGGAGCAATAACTCCTAATGTGTCCTCCATAATATCATTTTAAACTGTAGACAGATAACACAAATCAATTTATCGATGTCCGAAAACATGCGACCAAAGTTTTCATCTACATTTCATACAAACACTTATTTTTCGGCAGGATAATGCGGCGTTACAAACTCAAATTTCTTTAAATAGTGGTTCTTCCTTCCGAATAATTCAAGTTTTAAAATGGACCTCTGTTATCCCTTGACTTAAATATAATAGACATTATCTGGAGAATCTTGTCTCAAGACGTTTACCGAGTAAGTACTTTGACAACCGCAATAATTTAATTCAAGCTATATGCGCATCATGGAAGAAAATTGTGCCTCAGAAATTCAAGGCTTTGTATGTTTCTTTGCCCAAAAGAATTTTCGAATTGAAAGGGTACAAGGTAGCTAAAACATAATTTTTTATTCCATAGTTTAAGGAAATAACACTGAGCATATTCAAGTAAGCGGTCATTTATTTAGTAGTTTTCAATAATTCTTATGAAAGAAATCTTTTTTATATAATTTTATTATCTTAGATATTATAGATGAGAATCCATCTAATAGGACTATCTTCTTTATAATGATAGCAAATATTTACACTCTTTATTTAATATGGTGAGTCTATTCAAGTTATCTGGACTGCTTGTTTGAAGGTTCAAAAGAGAATCAAAACATGTTTATCTCAACAATTATATCTGCTCATATCAAGTTATTTGAACATGTTTACGCTTTAGTGTGTGAAACAACGAGAGAGTACAGATATTGACGTAGCAGGAAAAAGTTTCAATAGATCGGAGGTGGGTATGATATGGTAAACAATTTCATAATACAAGTAAATATGCAACCAAAATCACGTTGTAATATCATACGCTTAAATTCCTTCCAGTTAATTTTATCTGCTTCCTTGTTTTAGAAATAACAAGGAATGTCAAAATTTCCGGATGGAAAACGTAGGAGGCAAGAGAAAGCAGTACACTTCTAGCATTTCCATTCTAATTTCTATAATTATCTCAACGCATAAAAGTATCTTTCTGAAGACACCTGATCAAAATCTTTTCTCTCTGAGCAAAGTGAACGAAATGTTAATCTTATACCTGTGGAAATAAAAAAAAACATGCATAGCAATGAAACACAAATCCAGTAGAACGTCAGATTATTTTCGGATCAACAAATAAAACTCGGCATTCGGAAACCCATACTTCTGTTTAAATAGGCATTTCTTTGTTATTTCCAGGGATGAAAAGATAAATTCCGGAAAAATTTTCAAACCTTTACATCTCAACTCATTTTCGTGGTAGAATCAAGGAAATATACATTATTAAAGACTGCATTTATAAATTTTGAGAAATAATGGAGAATACAAATATAAGTTTTATATACTAAAAAATATGAAATGCTTATTTCAATGCTCTAGGGATGTAATAAAGTGAGATGACGCTCTGGATTGACCTGCACAAATTAGGTTATTTTATTCCTTGTCTCTGTTTAAAAATATGTCTCGGTTAGTCCCGTTATTTAGTTTCAAGTAAATGTTGAAAAATTTATAAGGAGCCATACTAGATTTTATTTTTTAAAGTTAGCTTTTGGCGATTTGTTCTTCCTAACTTTTACCATACATAGAACTTTATCTCTATATTTTAGTGAATAATGGTAGTTCAATATTGTTATTTCTACGATTAAGTGTGAATGGCAGTAGTATTTTTTAAAAAATATAAAACGTTTTAAAAATGTTTAAATTTGTTAAACATTTATTTCTGTTTCATTACATCACTTCATAAAGTTACTTATGGTTTTGGCTTCTCAGCATTTAAAGAATTGTTTGCAAGTTTAGCTTCCCTGTGAAGGGATTTTAAATTATGGGAATTCTTGTGTTTATATAGTCGCTTAACAAGCAACACTGCCTATCTCAAATTTTTGAAATTTTATGAAGGAAGAAAGTACTTAATTTTTTAAAACCAGTACCGCATATTGTTGGAGATTATCGGTCGTGCCGTAAGGTAACTCAATTTTCTGATTATTCCTGTGCCGCAAGGTGGAAATTTGTTTATCAGTATGACGTCATTCTCTGTATTACGTCATGATGTTTGTGTATATAAAATGCCTGTGTTTCCTCTGTGAAATTTCTCTTTCATTCAATCACGTAATCACTTGTATCAATTGAATCGATCATATGAAGCGGTGTGTGTATATAATAATTTAGTAGTTTTCTTTTAATGTTTATCAAGAAGATAAACCCAATAGTAATAAATGCATCTTATTAGAAAAAAAATGGACTCTCTCGTTTTTATGCGTACTTTGTTGTCTCTCTGTTTTCCAACACATATTTCTAATTTTTTTTTAAACAACTGATACGCACATGAGACAGCATGTTCCTTAGGGTGGATCGAAAAGTATAGGAAAAAAAATTTGGGGGGATAACTTTTGGCACGGGGTGGGAAACTTGTGTCTTAAGTATATTAGTTCATATAATTTTTTTTATTGAAATCCATTTATATCTTCCGGTGCCCCAAGCACCCCAAAAATAATTAGAATTTGAAATTTTTATGAAAATTTACAATCTTTTTCTTCGAAATTACTTTTAGTGAGGGGTGGGAAAGTTCTGTCTTAGGTATATTAGTTTATATGAATGGATTTCAATATATATCTTCCAATGCCCCAAGGGTCCCAAAAATAGTTAAAAATGACATTTTTTGGAAATTTATAAAAAAATATTTTCAAAATTCCCTTTAACGCCGGTTAAAAAAGTTTTGTTTTTGGATATATTAGTTTGCGTTTTTTAAAATTATTATTCAAATTCATCCATATCTTCTAGTGACCAGGCGCCCCAAAAATAGTTAAAAATTGACCTTTTTACGATTTTGACTCATTCAGAAAACAAGGGAAGGAAGAAAAAAAAGAACGCTTTTGCCAAAGTTTCCCCAGTAGCGATGTTTTTTCGTTTAGGAAAAGTCGAGACTGTGGCATAGTTTATCTTTGTCTTCGAAATAAAGCAAAATTGTGTTATATTGTAAAAAGAAGAGAAGGTAGTTGTGAAGGTTAGGTCCCTGAACAATATTATATAAACAAAAATAATTTTATTCATTTAATAATAAAAAATAAATAATTTTCATTCTGTTCTATACGTTTTTCCCTCTAAAATCGTTTCCATAACGCATGTTTAATTTTTAATTCAAAATTTGCATCAAAATCGTTTTCTGCAAATATTTAAGTGTCTTGGGATACCGGAAGAAATAAAACAAAGTTGAAAAAATTTTGCATGCATGCTAGTACACTTAAAAGACAACTTCTGCACCCTACGCCGATTACTCTATCCACACTTTGAATTTTCGATCCACCCTAACACATATGAAACTTCTCTTGTGTGTATGATACTCTCCTCTTTAGTCGCGTCCTCTGAAAATAAACCCTGTTCCCACCAATAGCATGAGGAAAAGTGTCTCTCACAAACCAGTACGCTTGCGTTGCGTAAATGCTTCAGAGAGGGCTACCTGTTGCAAGGTATGCGGCTTGCAGACAAAAACAAATTCATTCGGACTGTTCGGGAGTGGACCTTAGAGTATGAGATACTTACTCTATGGAGTGGACACGTTGCCGTTTTCCAAAAGGCTTTTGGGAAAATTCATCCGGATGCTTCCAGAACTATGAAAAAAGTGTGTCGACTCCGGAACGGAGTGCGTTGAAGACTGACATCTGCAAATAAGTGTTTGGCAATAATTTGGGTTTTTTTTTAAATTGCGCCATTCATTAATCGGACTGTGATTATCTTTATTGTGCAATTTTATTCAACTTCACTTTTTTATGTTCATAAAGGTAACATTTTGTAATCTATTTTTCACACACTTCTTGATATAATGGAGTTTTGGTATTTCGTACACTTATCTAATCTTGATGACAATACATTATTTTAATATTTTCAAATGCTTAATTATCAATTAATCGATTAGTTTAATTAACTTTTTGTTCCATATATGAGGCAGATTCTTTATAGGAACACTACCTATGGTTCACATGACGCGGCTTTGGAAAAATTTCTGCTGTTATTCGCCGATCATTGTGCCTAAAAAACTACCCCTAGTTCAAAACTTTAAATTTGAACCGACGAGATATATATTATAGGAAGTTGAAAATTTCGGCCGAGTTCGTAGATGGAGCATCCAAGTCAAAAGGGATGGAAAATGTGGTGGGGTGGTAATTTTCATTTCCCCATAACTCCCTTACGATTGAAAGAAAGATAATCCAAACTAGGCGAATCGTCGCCTAATCATAACGAACAAAGTTATGGACAGAAAACTAATTTTCAGCCCCTAACTACCATGGCCTTATGCATGTGACACCTTGTTGCAAAATCTTCAGTTGCATTCTCTTCCACTCTTCTTCGCCTGCATAATTCAAACTCTTATGGTGGAAGAGTGTGAAATTTTCTTTTTCTTACATCTCCGAGCAAAAAGGAATCTGCCTTCACCTGCCGTCTCGCCGACAGATATTTAAATTTTTACTTTTTTGATTCCTGAAATGGCTACATAGGACTGTTATTTCTTGCCGAAAGCTTCTCATTCGAAATTCTTTCAATGCGTTGTAAAAAGGTCAATAAAAATGAGCAAGTTTATCACAAAAAGCTAGTGACTGAGATCTGAATAGCGTATTATTGAAACTCATAAATTTGGTAAGAGATTTTAAAAAGAAATCTGGTAAAAAAAGTAGGAAGTATTCTTCACTCTATTTTTCAGTATACTTTCGCAAAAAATGTCATCTGTAGTCCTACTACAGTATCAAATCCTATAATGACACTCATTAAATAAAATCTAAATAATACTTTTTGGGATGTATCATAATAATCATAAATAATAATGCATTAAAATGTATAGAAATGCTAGTTACGACCTAGATAACATGCGGAGCGACAGTGAAAGAAATACAAAAAAATATGATGTTAGATAGCAAAACTAAGATCTAAGCTCCTTTGCCACGTTTTAAGAAGTGTTAGTGTGAATGATTGGACCGATGACACTTGTTTTAAATCTGCTTTTTCCCTAATTTAAAATGTATTTCAGATATTTTAATGATACTGTTTTGAAGAACTGCGAGAAAATTCTACCACTTGTTTTTCGTTAAAGTCATTTCTCCATCGGTGCGCACCTAAAAATGTCCAAGTGGTTCAAATTCGGCGACTCTCCCCTGACAACGAGCGAAATGATTGCTTGTTTGGCATGTTTCCCTTCTTATGATGGGTGACGTATCGAATTTTTAGAATTATGCTTTACTCACAGCGAAAGTTTTCGCGTAGGAAATAAACGCCTTCTTATGCTTTTCAAGAGCATACATCGTCGCGATAAATCGACAGTAATCTTCGAGAATAACCAGTGAAATTTATTAGCGTATCCAAAAATAGAAAAATTGTTCTTTTTATTTTCGGTCCAATTAAATAGATGGAAAGAATTTGATAAAATATTTCTTCTTCAGAGAATTATTAAAAATAAATATGACGACAAAGCTTTTAAAATTAATACAGTAAAGAAATCAAAATCAAAACGATTTTGACATAAATAAAGATGAACGCTTCAAGATTTTTCGATGTTTTTCTTGGGAATTATTGGGCTGAATGTGAAATCATAAAGAATTATGCGCCATTTGTCACGTCCAAATTGATCAATTAGAAATTGCTTGTTGGTGATTACCTTTTTTCTTATAAAAAGCTACAAAAGAAACATCCTCTTTTATTTCACAACACTTAGCAACGTAAAAAGGAATTTAAATCTTCCGGTCTTAGCGATTTTCAGCATCATTCTGACTCCTAATTTATTTATTTCTATCCGCCTTTGGTTACCAGCTGGTTCACTGGGACTTAATTTCATTTAAATCTCTTCTGCATAACTTGATGTTCGTGGTTCCTTCAATAAAGTATTTTAAGCATAAAACTGTGATAGACATTAAACCGTATTATTTTAGTATCCTTACACCTAGTCTCTTTACTGTGCATATGAACCGTCTTAATGGAATCGAGTCACATGGCACATTTGCATGAAAAATATAACCGTCAGCTTGATTTGACATCTAATTGCACGTTGTCTTATGCCTGATTAACCCTCTGACTGTTTATCCCACGATTTCCGCGGGTAGGAAGTAGGTCTATTTTCTGCTGCATCCTGCGATTTTCGCAAGTTAATGTGTTTACTTGATACTATTATAGCGCTGAATCATATTATACTAATAAATCTTTGCATATAAATAACAATTCACTTGGTTCAACGGTATTTGAACATATTTGCAAGTGTTGCATCGATATAGTGACTTAAAAAATCGGCTTTCAGAAGGTTAAAATAAATAGATAATCTTTATTAAATCTGATATTTTTAAACAGTCATTCTGTCTAACAGTTTAACCGTTGAGGGAAGGACGTATTCCTTAACTATATCAAATGCAAATCATTCATTTCATTTTTATTCTATTTATGCATCAAAAGTTATTTAACATACTAATGCATTTTTCGTGCGCTGCGTTCATTTGTATTTTGCAATTCATTCCGTGAGCTTCTGTAGCAATTTATGCTTTCAGCTTACTAAATATTAAATTGTATAACTGAATTAATGCTGGTTGAAATAACTAAACTAATAATTTTAATCTGATTGGCTATACATATGGCGGCTAGTTCGATAAGAACGAAGATTGAGAAATAAATGTTTTGCATAGTATGCTAAGGCCTGTTTTGGATATTCTAACCGATGTATTCCTATGCTACAGATCTTCACATAAAACACAAGTTTGAATTTCCCAGAAATTACATAAGTGTATTTAGACAAATATAACTATATTAGACAACTTATTAGTATTGTACGGTGTGTTCCTATGCTAAATTAGTACTGTATTTAGACATGGTTTTATGCAAACACTGGGGAAATTCTCTGGAAATTAAGTGACAATCTGTGCTTTCCAGACGGCGAATTGTCTGGAATTTCTCACGACCGAAGTAGTGCCATAACTATTGGCGGAACGAAAATTAGATTCAACATAATTTGATTTAGGTGTGATTGTGTATCCATGTGGTGTTAATACCACGCTCATTTCCTTCATTATATTGGATGTTCTTAGAATTATGCTGCCGTGTCTAGATTTCGATTGTGTTTGAATTCATTATAATTGCGCATTTTTACTTTCTCATGTACGAAGTATATAAACAGAAACTATTGTAATAATCAACAAATTCGAACTCGAGATTTTGATGAATCTCCAAGTTTCAGACCTCCCTAAGTCCGAAAAACACATTTTTGGAATTATGCCTGTCTGTCAGTGAACGCAATTACTGGAGGTTCATCTCGGAATGAACAAATCAAAAGATATTTCTTACCCTTTAATTTCAAACGTACTTATCTCTATGTAGAATGCTAGCACAAAAGTCATCGATACCTTTCAAATTTTCTAGAAAAATTTTCAAATAAAGAATTATTCAAAAATCAGACTAATGCGGAAAATTTGTAAACACAATAAGATTACATTAAGAAAATTTAGCTACAATATGTGGCATCACTTTAACGTTCCTTGCACAAGCATAATTTTGTTATATATGGATATAATGCTAAGACAAATAAAGTGATCATAACTCAAAATTGACTATAACTAGCCACAAAACAAGCAAGCAGAAAAATATCTTATTCGATTTGACTAAACTAGCAATATTGCATTGAAACAGGACAGCATCCCAAATCAAAGTAAAAAAATTAAACTTAATACTACAGTGTTTTGTCGGTGTCTGCGTAGAACAGAGCCAACGCCTCTGGTATACCTGGGGAAAGAGCTGAATCGAAGGAAAGAAATACATGCATTGCAGCTATTGAGTCCACGCCAGTCTCTACCAACTGGTCTGTTCACTCTCTGTCCAGCTGGCGTGCATCCTTCTCAAGCAGCGTTCCTACGGCCTGTCTTTCCACGAGTTCCGTCCGCGGTTCGCGTTATTCCCCATCGTCGGAACAGGAACAATCGATGTGGCTCGTGGACTTGTAAGTGCATATGTTGTTTCCCGCTTTATGGCGGTAAATAACTCGCATGTCAAAGGAGGAGGAGTGGCCAGACAGCTTCAGTGCATCCGTTCATTCGAACGCTGCCGAAAGATCTGACAAGCCACGCGCCTGGGGACGGCACGACTGTTCGGAATTCCACCGACCACAGTCCACAAGTACGAACCTCGAGCGACTCTCGGAGTTCACCAACCAGTCCGCCTGAGAGACAAGGCTTCAGGGTATGTCTGGCAAGATAGACACGACTGTGAGATTCCACCAAGCCATGTCCACAGAAATACAATAGCCACTGCAGTTCACCCAAAGATACGCCGCTAGGAACAAGGCCTTGGGGTACTGCAGAAGCGGCCTATGTTTCAGATTCCACAACCACAGTCCACAAGTACGAACCTCAGAGCAGACTCAGGGTTCCCCCCACACGCCGTGAGACAAGGCTTCAGGGTATTTGTACAAGATAGCACGACTGTTCAGAATTCCACCAACCACAGTCCAATACGAACCTCAGGCGATCTCGGAGTTTGCCAGCCACACGCCATGAACAAGGTTCAGATGGTATTTGTGAGATGGCTGACTGTTCAGATTCCACCGACCACAGTCCACAAAGTAGAACCTCGAGCGACTCGAGGTTTGCCAAGCCACACGCCGTGGGAACAAGGCTTCAGAAGTATTTGTACAAGCTAGCATATGTTAGGCTAAACTATCGCTTCTTATCCTGTGGATCACGACTACAAATTACTGATTTAAGCGGCTATAGGAACTTTAAAGTTTCCAATTATTATACTTTTTATGATTTTATCTGAAAGCTTAAATGTTTCCTAGAATTTTAAAGTATTACGGATGTGTTTACTTTAAATAGGTTAGAAGATATAGACAAAAATCGTCTCGTATGTAATAGATATATAGTCACTAGCGTAATATTGTTAAACATCGTAAAGATAGATGTTTGTCAAGTGATTCTTTTTATTTAAATGCTTTTAAATTAATTGAAAACTGCATTTTCAGAGCTTAAAATATATCTGGATATTACCATATTTTATGATTTTCAAGCTGCGTTATTTCGGAAGGAATTTTTATAACGCTTGACTGCATGAGTTGCTTCGGGTTTTTTTTTAATCCTGCGCATAAGCGAAATCTATATGTTCGACAACTTATACAGAATTTGTTTACCTTATATATAGATTTGCAATGCATAAAATTATTGCTCTGACTTTATGGAGTAATAATTAAGGGACTTACTTAAGGAAGGAGCATTTCCTATATAACTGTGATAAAATCCTTTAAGTATTTATTACTTTATAAGTAGTCCCATTTGAGTTTCTTTTAGTCTCTTAAGGGACCTTAAACACTCTAAACCCCGTTGTAACCACATGCGGCGCACAGAATAGGAATTTCCCACGCTTGATTTCGTTTAATTTATTCTGATATTTAAATAAATAAAAATAAATCTGTATAATAGTATCAGAGATTTATTATAAAAGAATATGATTATATTCATACCATAAGATATCATTTTCCAGACCATTTCCCATTTTAAAGTTAATATATTTTCCTGAAACATATTTTTACAAGCATTTCTTTTAAAATATTTTAAAAAGTGCGTTGGTTAGGTATTTGTATCTTTCTGATCACAAAAAAAAAGAGGAATCAAAGTTTTCAAAAATGCTTCTTGGATAAATTCTGAAAATGGGGGAAAAACCGTATTCAGTGTTTACGTTCTATGCTTTTGGAGACTTCATTTTCAGAAGAGAAAAATATGTGGCAGGCGCAGTTTTTCTTTTGATAAAAAGGCTTTAAAAAAACCCTCGAAAATTCAACGGTTTTTATGGAAGAACGTTCTTTTCTTTCGAATCAAATGTTATAATAAAGTATCCTTTTATAAATATGTGTTTAGAATAACGACTTCCTGTAGGAATATTTTTAAGTTGAATATCCAAGCAACATTTAGTTTCGCAAATAAATGCATCTGGATATTGGATAATACATAAGCAATATTTTGTTTTTAAGCATTTTTTCCTGGTTAAATTCTAGAATCTAAGTAAACCTTATTTCGCTTTCAGTAGAATTATTTGATATTGTTTCTGTTTCAAAATATAATAAAACATTAAACATCTAATCTATTTAAATTCAAATTTCTATTTTAAACGAAATTTTCATTTATGAAACGAATTCTTTGAATTTTATAAAATGGAAGCAGAAACACTCATAATAACCTCTGAAAAGGGCGATTCAGATGCAAGAGAAACAGAAAAACTCTTCCCGTCTTTTTCAAGTCACCTAGAAGACAAGATATTGTTTATTTTCCTTCAATGCTATTTCAGCCTTCCATCGTCAGCAGTAAACCAACTTATCAGACATGGAATAGAGCAATGAAACAGGGAGAGGGAGGGTAATACTATCTACTATGCAATCAGAAAACAGACAGATTAGTTCCGGAGGCGAATGAATGGTTTAGTGGTACTTCATTTGTACCAGCCCATGCAAGAGGGAAAAACTTTTACTGGTGCTAATGGATGATTATTATTTGGGATTACTTGATACAGTTTGCAACTTCGGACATTTGTACCTTCACAACTTTCGCAGTATTTAATTTAAATTTTAAACATAAAACTCATGTCTCACTGTAAATTTAGCATCACAGGGATGTCATTATGTTTCAAATTATGTAGGGGAAAGTGGGGTAAAACAAGGTACCTGAGGTTCGAAGACCTGTTGGAACTAAACTATTCGACATAGAACTTGTCAAATTTTACTAAAATATTCATTGTCTATCAGAGTGCAATATATCTTTCAGGAAAAGTCATAGTTTTACTGCTTTTTTACAATTGTTTTTTTTGTAGAAATAGTCATTCTACCCCACTAGTGGGGTAAAACCAGGTACATATGTTAACTCTATGGGAAATTAGGGAAAACTAGATTTTAAGTGAAAAAGTAGCATCAATTTTTATTTTATGTGGCAATTTAATAATAAAACATTTTTTTAAGATTTAAAAATAGTTAAAATAGTTGACGATTTAAGAAAAAAGATAATTTGTTTCAAATTTAACAATAATTACGATCGTTGACAATTTAAGAATAAAGACAATTTTTTTAAGAATATTTCCCAAATTCATATCTAAATTATCTTTTACTTATGTCTAAATTAGTCGTAATAGCTGTAGGAATGAAGCAGGGGATGTCACTAGCGCATTTAAACACTGCTGGTTTGGAAATTACAATAGAACAGATTAACGACAAAATGAAATGTAAGAATCTAACAAATGTTGTACAAAAAAAAGAAATTGGAAAAATGTAATAGATTTACTGGGTTCTCCTACAATTTTAATTATCCAAATCCAAAAGCACAAAAAGAAAAAATAATCCAAACCAAAAGAAGAAAAATGTATTCTACGTAATTCTTTCTTCTTTAAAATTCAAGTTAACTAAGAGACGAATTCAGTCGAAACGACGGTTTGTTAAATAAAACGAAACGATTGCAAAGACTGCGAGCAAAAAAATTTAAATTTTTTTTCATGCATTTATATGAGAAAAAAAATTAATAAAAATCGCTTATTTGCAAGAGAGGAAATGATGGAATAAATAAATTTCAATTCTTTTTTAAATTATGACTAAAATAATTCTTTGCATTATTTGAAATTATCACAAAAAAAGAAAATATTGGAAATCGGAATAAATTGGAAATGCTTTCCATCAGATCCATTTGACTCAAAGGTCAAATAGGAATGGTCCTCACAAACTATCTCATAATGAAGAAAATCATCTTGGGTCGGGAATCCGCCTTTTCCCCTTGTACCCGGTTTTACCCTGAGCGCAGAGGTTATAAAAAACGAAACAGAACCGCGCAATTGTTTTGCCAAATCTTTATTGTTTGATAGGATATAAATCCTTCGCAAACATACGATAAGCCGGACTAAATATAGTTTCTAAAATTGTAATGATTATCAAGTAAGGGTAGTTTAAAAAGAAAAGAACATTGGAGAGTTGACGTCATAACACAAATTTTCCTTCACAGACGAAGTGAATTCAACAACAGCAACATGACCACTCTTTTTTCTTCACTAGTAGAATATAATTCAGAATTTGTCCACTAAAAGGAGAATTAATAACGCCAAAATCAAGGTACCATGTTTTACCCCACTTTCCTCCAATAATGTGTGAAAATAATGCTTCTATAAAGTCACTCCATAGGTCGGAATAATTTGAAATTGATTATTTGTTGCCATATTTGTATTCAGAAATGTTGAAAGAGAGGAAGAGGGATTGTCATGATATATGAATTTATCTTTTTTAAAACCATATCTGTCAATATTTTGATAAAAATAGGAAAATTAAGGCTTCAAAACGTGTCCAGATGCATTCCAAAATCTATTAAACCTAACAGATACAACATGTTTAGAATTTCTCAATATTATAATACAAGCAGCAAACAAAAAAGTAATGTTTCTTCATATTTCAATTTACCACATCGAATCTCAGTTAGGTAGAGGATACAAATGACTCTGATTCGCTAATATATATTAAAACTCAGTTGGTATCAACCTCATAAAAATTTTCTCCGCAACCCTTGCTTCTATCGATAGGGTTGCCATAATTGCCAAGCATTGATAAGGGACATTTCAGTTCTAAATAAATAAAACATGAAAATAATGGGTAGGTAGTGGTTCATTTTACTCTAAAAAATCAATAAAGTTTAAGCAATCTAATAAATGAATAGGTAAAATAATAAAAAATATACAAGGCTAATCCTTTTTAACCCCGTAATATTTTAAAGTTGAATTCTCTTTCTTTATTATATCATTTTCTTCTTTCCCATAATTATAAAATTGGGCCCAAGCCAGTTTAAAATTATAACAACAAATCAAAATTGCTTCAGTTGGCTCCACTGACAACCTGTTGACGTTAGGGAAAATATTCTCCCCACATCTGCATTGTGGGCTGGAATGGCAAATACGTATTAGCAGAAGACATAACTTCTGATCAATATACTTTGTAACTGCAAAATACTTTAGCATTTCTCTTCCATACTCAATTTCATAGTTGGTACGCAGATTTGGTTGGTATTAGTTTGCTCTAATTTATCTTCTAGATTTACAAACTGGCTGAATAGAATCTCAGTGTTGCCAATATGTTTGCATGATGTTTCTCACTTGCAAATATGCAATAGTACTTCCATTTCTTCGTATTCCAGAAAACGGGACAAATAGTAATACGGGACTGAGTAGTGAAATACGGTGAGAGTCCCATATATACCGGACGTGTGGTTAACCCTATCTATCAAAGAAGCTCTGACAACTTCACCGTACAAAATGCATGACATGTAACCAATTCTTCTTGGGCATATAATTACGTAATAATATTTAGGCTTGAGTGCATAATGCAATTAGTTTGCTTTCATATCTCTTAATAAACTTATATTAACATTGCACCGCTATAGTTTCATTACTGTACCAAGTCAACTCGGGATTGATATTAATTATAAATTAGCTATAAACCATGCTTGAGAATTTTATAATTGGCTATTCTAATCTAAGTGCCATTAACAAGGTCATTAGTAGTCGATCACTAGTAAATCTCAAGCCTTTTCTATATTACAAACTTTATTTCTTGCATTACCCCCTTAGCAGTGTAGTGTTTTTTTTTCTTTTTTGCAGTCTCTAATATCAGATGACCACCCTCTGTTTTGGGGGTGCGTTGTCGTATTGATACAACTGCATGTTCATAGAACACTTCAGATGTTAATGGATTACCGTTCATTTTTAAGTTATAACAGCTATAAATGATACTTAATTTTAGGCTGTAAGTTTAAAAATAATAGAATTCGATGCACGAGTGGAGCTCGGGCAAAACTGTCAAGGGGGATAAATTTTGGAACTTTTTCAAAATAGATAGCTTTTATCAACACCAGTTTAAACAGAAAAGGGGCTGCTACCAACTGTGATACGCTAAAAAGCCAAGCGCTGACAATTACAGGGGGAGGGAATGCAAAATAAACATTAAACTAATACCTGCATAAAAGCTCTAAACTTTAAAGGATGAACCTATTGAAAGCTTTTGTACTGAAATAGGGGAGACCATTAGTTATGACACGGGGCAAGTTGATTTATTCGAATTAGAAATTAACCGCCGCTCCGGTGGAAACTCACTTTTCTCACGTCAGATGGTAGCCTTCATTCATATGTCTTCCTCACCGAATATTAGAATGCCTGCAACATACTAAGGCACTCCAATGTTCGGCAATGGTAGATAGAATGCTTGGTTTTTCCTTTTCTTGAATTTTTTTTATTAAATTGTAATTTTTTTATTTTCGATTGAAACGCTGGAGATATTTGCGTAATGTCTGTACCACGAGAAAGCCTAAATTTCAGGCTTTCTATATAATATTATATTTGAAAATTCTGTGCGACTGTATTATACCACTCCCTCATATCAAGATATAAATTGGCGTCACATGGGGCTACTTGTTGCAGTGGAACAACTTGCCCCGAATAAGCTTTAACTATGCAGTACATGTTTTCTTTTGAGTGTTGATATGAAGAACTGTAAAATAAAGCCAGATGGAAATACAAAGCCTCAGGAAACATTTCTAGAGGCAGCGGTAGCAGTGATGACTGGTTGCTTGTTGCCAAAAGGCGACTGGTAAATAAGGAATTAGTTGCATGGCACTCCATAGATACTGCAGTAAAATGAAAACTACTAGTGATGGTAAGTTTTATTTTTAATCAATTATAATTTATCAATTATTATATATATCAATTTTATAAATGTTATATCAATTATTCAAATGAAACTAATTAAATAATAAAGAATATAGAAAAATTAATTAATTTTTAAAGATACTTTTTTGGGATTCTACAAGTTATATTAATGGGCCCTTTTTTGTTTCACATTCGGAATCAACTGTACGAAGCGTTGTTTATTTAAAAAAAACTCTGCAAGTCTTCAAAGATGAACAGGAGACGGAACTTCAACAGTAATATAGACAGTGCTTCGAAACTGTATTACGGACTTTCTGCTAAGGAAGTTATATCATTGGCTTAACAGCATGCGAGTAAAAATCAAATGAAATCCCATTAGGCTGGAGTAAATGTATTAAATTGCTGCAAGTGACTGGCTGCCAACTTCTCTAAAGCATGAGAAGTCTCTTTTTTCCGCACTCCGCAGGCGACTAGCCTGAGTAGAGTCACGAAATTCAGTAACAGCAATGCTGTAACCATCTTCACCAATTTTGCCAGCGGTTGCGACAGATTCAAATTCTAGTGTCAAGGCATCTACAACGTTGACGAGACTGGGGTGACAATGGTTCAGAACCCAAGGAAGGCAATTTCCAGGAAAGGTATTGTTATATACATATATATATATAAAACTTTCGAAAACTTAATAGCTTCGAATTATCTTTATCTAATCGTTTTAAATTATGTCGTGGATCTTTAAGAATCAGAGCAAATTTCAAATTGTGTTTCGTAAAAATACTTGCAATAGTTTCTTTTAGAAAATTTAAAAAAAAATATTATAACAACTATCCTGGTCTCCCTTAAATAACAGTAATAATATCAATATTTGAAAATTCTTCGTCTTAAAATATGAAATTATCGTTTTATTTTTGGAAAGGAATTATCTACAGGCAAAAAAAAGATGATTTCCTTCATTGTTTATTTCTTTCTTCCTCCGCTAATCTAATAAAAACAAAAACTTCCACACAAAAAGTAAAAATAAAAAGTGCGTGGCTGCAAACAGTTTAGCACAATTAGGCACATAATTCGAGATAATCAGCCGTATCAACCCACGTAACAGACTCATACACTGTTAAAGAGATTAATGAAAAATATTAGATTTAGTTTATTACACGGGGATTGTTTGCTGAAGCAGAATATAGAAGAAACTGGAAGGGGTTGTCGCCTGTCAACAATTTTTTTTTCTGTTTGCATAATTTTTATAGACATTTTTTTCACTCGAACACTGGAAAAATTAATATTCGAAAATCCTTTTTTTAAATCCAATTAATAAAGAATCAGACGTATTTTTTTCACTGCGCCCGATAAAAGTGTCAACAACGAAGGATGTTTCAATGAAAAGAACATAATTCTTTTATTGATGGTTCGCTTATTTTCTTTGAGAAAGTGAAACAGCATACTTTTTTCATGAAAGCTTTTTCCTCCAAACTAACTGCCGCAGTTTTTCCGAGGTTGTAAAGTGTAACATTGTAAAGGAGTTTGAATTATCCACATCATGTCGACCAAACACAGAGCATATAATAACAAAATCCTGATAATACAGCAACATAACAAAAAAGTTATCTGTATATAAACATAACAAGAAAATTTTAATATTTCTAAAAATGGATATTTATAATATTATTGGTTATTAAACAAAGAAAAAAATTGGAAACGTGTCAAATCTGAGATTAGGTGAAAAAAGTGAGAAAAATGGCATTCTTCAGAAAATTCAGAATTCCATCTGGAAAATAGAAAATGTTTTTTGAACCAATGTATTGGTGCAAGGAAATTATTTTTCTTTCATACATACAATGTCCTTTAGCGAGACATCTTTTAGAAATTTTAATCGAATGCCAGATAGAGTTAAGAAAGAAAAGTTTAGTTTTGTTTTTGGACGAGTTTTCTGTTTCTTTTCCGTGCAAATGACTGGTTTTTTGGGGTAATGTTTCGTCAAAGGGAAACCGGAAGTGGATCTTCGGCACTGAAGTTCTGTGTGTCCAAAATAAACAAAGCATGTCCATAGAGTAAGAAGTGGAACTAAACAATTTTTACGATTTCCTTTAGAATAGATTCATGCTGCCAATTACAAAATACCTAAAATTAAATTATGACTTAAAGGATGATAAAGATTGCAAGAAAAAAAAAGAAATTCTGTTTCTAAAATCCAAAATTAAGCATAATATTTCCAGATTTTTCAAGGTACCCCCCCGAACGACAAACATGAAATACACCTCCTCCAAAATAAAATTTCAATACAAGCTACTACCCATAGGGCCATTGTCTTCAAGGCATCAACATGCAAAAAAGACCTTTCTCATTAATCGCCATACTTGAACAGTGCCCCAGCATCAGGAGATGCCTCTCATCATCTAGGGGAAATAATCATCGAGGGTTAACTAAATCATTCTTACTGTGTCTCGAGTTTTCCAAGAACCATAATATAAACCACCTGACTGATATTTTTCATGCTGATACATCCGAGAGATTGCAAAAAAGATTGCCATAAGGATATTAGACCTTTGCATCTAAGCCATTCGGAAAAATATGAAAGATCCCCTGTTCTACATCTCAAAAAAGGGTGTGCCATCTGCAAATTAACCCCTTAAGGATCGCATTTTTTTGCTATCTAATAAGATGACTCCTCCTGTTTTGGAAAGGGGCTGTCGTTTTCATTCGTCTAAGAAGGCATAGAATACTTGAGATGCTTATGGATACTACGTGTCAAATTATAAAGCTAATTAATGATTAAATTTTAGATTAAAAGCCTAAAAATGCGATAATTCGATGCATGTCAATATGACGGACTCGAGACATAAGGTGTTAAGTTCTTTTATGGCATGTCTTATTGAACTGGTACACCTTCCGTTGTTAAAGGGAAATCATCGGGAAAAGACCCACTATTCCAGCCAAGCAACCCAGCACCAGAATGCTGTGTGTGTGTGACTGCCTACCCTCATACTTGTGATGATTCAAGTAAATTCATCATCAAGTAAGCGCATTCTTACATGAAATCGACCGCATGATACAAATATGAAACGCTTTGCTATATGCAGCAGTGCCCGATGGAAACGCATCACTCTAGATTTTGTCGTATTTTACGAGAGGCTGGCGCAGTCACATTAGGATGATGCAATAGCAAAAACTATGATGCAGTGACTCGCTCCTGTTGCTAACCGATATTTATTTGGTTTAATTATTTCAATTTGAAATCAATTCATTGAATGGTTTTAATTCAAAAGAACTACTGCCAACTAGAATAGCAATCATTGTGCTCCTAGTTTCCTATCTCCGATAACGTGTTGATACTTTTACTATCAAGCAACGGCGACTATCCTGCTGGTTTAAATTGATAATTAAATATATTCATAAAAAATGCAATTGGTCGAATTCATTCCCACTATTGTAGGTTTAAATATTCCAACAGTAGAAAAGATTTATGCATATTATAAATCTCATGGGTAGATTGCTCCCTTATAGATGTTTCTCTAAATACCTAAAAAATTACGTAGAATATTCTTAACTCGTGCAATTACTTTAAAAATCCTTTATTTTTTATAATTTTTGAACCAAAGTAGAATGTCAGATAAAATTTGCTCAACCGTTATTTCATGGCACGAAGATACATTCAAGAGAAAATACTGAAGATATTTTTCCAGCCTCCATCCACAGAATTTATTTCGTCTAATATTAATAAAGATCCCGAAGACCTGAGAGTCCAAAATAAATCGCACTGCCTCTGAAAAACATAATAAATGAAGATAAATGTTTACAGAAAGAATTGAAAAGACTGCGAGGGAGCGGTTTTATCTTTTGAAGTCGAACGAAAATAAATACAGCAGCCCGTTCAATAAGGTTTAAAAGATGAAAGTTATTTATTTATTCTAACGTTCGTAGGTAAGTAAGGAATTCATCATATAATTTTCTCATCAATTTTTATTTGTAGGCGCTGGTTTGTGTTAGGAGAACAAATTTCCTGTTTTTCGTTAGCAGATAGAATAAGTTAAATCAATTATCTGAATTATTTGAATATATTTATACTGTTACCGTTTTTAGATTATATACTTAGTTTTCAGGGAAATGTGAATTTATTCAAAAATTAATCAAAATGTGCAAAGGACTCTCTAAAATTAAAAACAGACACGTATTCGGATGGCTAGAGTTTAAAGGTAACCTATGGTGGAAGTACTTTGGCTGCCACACGGTTCAATCATAGCATGACTCACACATGAATAAATAATAGTTTAGTTTAGTTAAATTAACTTTTTCCGAAGCAACACGAGTACTATTTGGGAACTAACCTCGTAATTTTGTGTCTCTGTGAAATGACGACGACGACTCTTGAGATGGCACCCACTCTCCAAACTTCGCACCACACCAACGAGAAGACGTTTGGCTTCTACTTGTGATTTAACGTGCAACAGACCCCATACACGGCGAATATTCAGTGGAATCGGTTTTCGAATCTGGAATCCTCCAGCCCCGACATCGAGAACTTACCACTATACCACCACGGCTTCATCAACAGCAGTTAACAGCTCTCTAGTGAAGAAAACAGAATGTGCATAGCTTGGAGTTGATGTTGGTAGAAGTTCGGACAGTGCAATGCCGACTTAAATGTGGTTCTCATCATCTGATCAGAATTTAAATTCACGATGTCCATCCCACAGTGACCATCGTATAGCTTTAGGAATGGAATTAGGAACTAAAAGACCAAATCCAGCTGTCACTTGATTCAAACAAACTAATTTGAATAGGCTCTGAGTTTAAAAAAAATAAAGAAATGAAGTTCTCAAAAGTGCAAATGGTAACAAATTTTTCCTCTATTATGTAGTTTTTAAAATAGATATTAGATATACATTGCATTGTATATAAACTGTCTTTGAATCGAGAGACTAAAAGAAAATATCAGTTTTTTTCCACACAATCTTATTCACTAGATCTCATTTATTCCCTGGAGGGTGGACCTCAACTTCGGCGATGAGAAGCAGCCCGACTAAATGTGCGGGTTCTTGCTTCCACAGGGGATATAACAATGGTGGTGTTTCCTGGTTATAGCACTCATCGCTGATGACGGTATGTACCTCCTTTGGCACGGCCCGTGCACTTATCTGTGTATGGACCGCGATGTAATGGTAGCCTAGCTTAGCACTTTTGAAAGATATTACTACGGAAAGGGGTAACAGGCAATGAATAAGATGAGCGCTTTCCCGGAGTTCTTTGTTAGGTCATGGCCTTTATCCGAATAGGCATATTATTTTAGTTAGTGTTTAGTGCAAATCTGTAAACGAAAAGAAAATGTTTCTATATACTGCTGAGTAAAATGTATATTTTCTCCTCCTCCATTTTTCTCTTCACTCCAATTTTTGTAAAATCAAGTCCACCTGGCGCATGCACAAAAGCGCGAAGGGTTTCCATATCTAAGAATGACCAGTACTCGTAATATTTATTATCATACCAATCATTAGGTTTACCCGAGGGCTTCAGCAGGAGGGGATTTCTATGTGGTTCACAAACGATCAAATTATATGCAAATGATAATTTCTCAAAAAAGTCGTTTTTAACCGCTTAACTTAACAGCCCGAGAATACTCGTGCATCGAATTATCGCATCTTTGGTCTTAAAACTAAAGTTTAATCATTAATTATCTTTATAATTTTACACAAAAATTACCTAGAATCCATAAACATCTCAAGTATTATATGCCTTCTGAGATGAATAAAAACGACAAATACTTTCCAAAACAGAAGGGAACATCTTATTAGATAGCAAAGAAAATTATTAAGTTAAGTGGTTAAAGAAGCTATGTTTTTATCACAAATCTGATGAAACGCTTAAAACTTTCAAACAATAAAATTCAAAATACTTATGTTTCTGAATTATAGGGGTTAACATAACACAATTTTTATGACAATTGTTATTCAAAAACCTTTAGTGAAAGGGTTAATTTTATTGCAATGTTTTTATAAATCAGCTTGAGTGTAAAGTCGTAGATTAGCTTGCAGTCATAGTCGTAGATTTTGTAAAGGAAACATATCGGGCCCTTTCTTAACAGTTTTGACAATTCATAACAGAACTATAGAAAATGTGAATTAATTATCTTTCTTTCTTCCAACTTCATAGAGCTGTAACAACCAATTTTAATTTGGATTAACTTAACTTAATTTCAGGATTACAGATATTCAGAATAATTAGATTTTTGCGGAGAGTGCTTGGAAATTATTTCGTAGATATTTCGAAATGGTTGCTTTAATCTATTGTTAGTGTTACTTCAGTTTTAAATTACTAACTCATTTAGTAATTACTTGTAAACTGGTTTCAAAGGAGAAGACGTACCACTACGGAACTTTTCGTCTTAATGCGTATTAAGCTTATAAGTACATTATACAAGTAATTAAATGAACTAATTTCATTTTATTGTAATTCTCAATTAATTGTTTAATTTCGAAGAGTGCTTTCTTTCCATGGAAAACACATTGTTACAGGATTTGCTTTGGAGCTGCAACCGAAATCTTCTGCTTGCAAACTGCATGAAGCTTGTTTACATTTAATTGCTCAGCAATGAGGAAAGAATATCGAAACTTGGAGGAAAATAAAAAAAAACAAATTGACGATTTCTTGACATATTCTGTCCTTCTTGGTTTTCTACAATTCTGCTCGTATATTTGATGTATATAACAATGTACAGCCTTCGTTATTCCCGTTTCGTGAATAAAATTTGTTTTTTATTAGCCTCATGTTTATGGAAAAATCTATACATAGGGTATACATTTATACATAGTAAGTCTCATTTTGCAATCTGTACAAAGTTAAATTTTTTTAATCACAAATGTTTGGTCGGTAAATAAAAGATTAGTTATTTGCTGGGCCAGAAATTATTAAATTTGGAAATATCGCAAAGAAATCGTAGGTTTTTAAATCCTGCAATATAATGACGATAATTATCTTAGGAAGTGCTCATCACTTATGTAATGATGCGATACCCATATGCAGGATCAGATATTATCGATTTACGGATACTCTTAATATCTAAATGGACCATCAACACTGCAGAATTTGGGCAGAAGAAATACCCACCATTGCTCATCAAATCATACCGCATTTACCCACAGTCACCATCGGATGTGGTTATGTTGCCATTCCTTATTTGGAAAATTCTTCTTTGAAAAACAACCATTTGCAGAATCTATCACTGACGATCTCCGTCTATCCGTATTAAGAAATTCGTATTACCTGATCTTTAACAGTGTGGCATCTCAGGCGGCAAGTTTTTTATGCAAGTGGTATTCCATTCTGGTATAAATTTCTGCTCAAAACTTTCTCTTTTCATTGCTATCTTGTTCCCACATGGGCCTTAAAATTCCTTAAAAGTGGCGGAATTAAACTGTTTTCCATCAGTTTTTAATATTTTAACTTTTCTCCTTTAGCTGTTAAATGCTCATCTTCTTAAGACTAATAAATTTTATTTTATCAAAATCGGTCTATAACTTCCTGTCACAGATTCCCTTCAAAGTTGACAAAAATATGTGAAATCAATTCAATATGCAATTTTCAGCTCCCAGGGAACACCATAATCTCCACACATCGTTTTATCGATGAAATACAATAATTCAATGTATATGCAAAAGTTGATTTAAGTCTAAAGAAATTCAATTTATTTATTTTCTTTGTTTAGGGCAACACTTCCAACACTAATCTCCAAACCCTGGATATTATTTGTTAGTCCAGAACCGTATGCCAAGAATACAGAAAGTAATAAAAATTAACACACCTTTCAGTAAAGTCTTCGGCTACGAGGATATCAAAGTAATGGAAAAATATTTCCAGGGAGGTATATGGTGCAGATTTCTGTTAGAGACTCCGAAGTAAAACTTCCACTGTACTTAAAAATGTATCATATAAAAGCTTTTCCATGAATTAACTGAACAAACTTATTTAATTTTTATTTATTGGACTTAATGTAGAATCACCATGTATTTTTTACCATACCATTATCATTCATCTACTTTATTTGTTGAAATTTATTTCTTTATTTCATTCATTATTATTGTTTCAAATTTTATATCTGCCAAAATAGGCCCTGAAATTTGCATTTTTCTGTGGTTTCACGAAGATACAAATATCCAATTAGCAGACATATAACGTCAAAACGACTCTATTTAATTACAAAGTTAGTGCAGGACCGGATTATTAAATAGGCTAATTAGGAAACTGCGTAAGGGTCCTGCAACTTTAGGGGCCGCTACTTTTTTTTTACTCTATTTTCAGTGAAATCTAATTTAGATCTTTCATTTAATTTCAAAGGGTC